>JAWWES010000457.1:0-10775 GCA_035583135.1 Lophotriccus pileatus | reverse complement strand
ACAGCTCCCCCCCTCCAACACCCCCCAACCTCCAAACCTTCCAGCCAAGAAAAGAAATATATAAAGCACTAAAGGTGAGACATTCAGTGCCCCCTCCCCGAACACGTAGGACGATACAATCAAAGGGAAAATGCCCCCACGGGCACCGGGGGGTGGGGGGCACAGATAAATAACACCATCATCCCCCCACAACTCCCTCCCCCAAAAAAAAAAAGGTTTGGTTTGTTCAGTCTTCACTATTTTTGTCTCGGTTTATTTTTTTTTTTCCTTTTTTTTTCTTAAAAAGTCGTTACAAAAAGAGCCATCGAGGAGCCTCCTACAAAACGGGTTAGTGTTTGTCCTAAAAGGGTGGGGACTGGGGGGGATGTGGGTGGGTGTGGGGGGGGTCAAATCCTGGCCCCCCATCCCCTCCACTCCCAGCCCAGCCCCCTCCCCCCCCCGTGCTCTCCTCTCCTAAAACCCCTTTAAAATTGCACGTGACGTTTGGTTTTGAACAGCTTTCAGCAACTCAGGGGGGTGGGGGTGGATGGGGGGGGGCTACATCACACCCCCTCACCCAAAAACTGGTGGGTAAGGGAGGGGGGGGGCCCCCAACTGCTGCACATGAGGGGGGGGGGACATAAATCTGCTTTTGGGGAGAGGGGAAACAACCACTTTTAGGGGAAGGGGTCACAATGCCAGGACAAGACTGCAGGAGCAGCCCCCCAGGCTCCTGCCCCTTGTGCTGCCCCTCAAAGATGGGACCCCCGAGGTTGTCCCCCCCCAGAAGGAGACCCTACACCCCCCCCAGAAGGAGCAGGGCAGTGGGTATGGGGGGAGCCAAGGGGGGCTTGTCCAGGGAAGGGGATAAAACAACAAAACACCAAAATTTACCCTGTTAAATAGAGCTGCCCATTGGGGAACGGCTCAGCAGCGCTGCTGGATGGGGAGGGGGGTCACACCCTGCCTCCTCCCACCCCCCCAGAGCAGGGTGACCCCTCCCCAGCTGGTCCCTCACCCCCTCCCCGGGCTGGCAGTGGGTGCAGAGCGTGGCTGGCGTGGGCATGCGGGGACCACGCGGTGGGAGGGGGGGTGTGTGTGGTGTGGGGGGGCTCAGGGAACCTCAGGGAGCCCCCCCAGCAGAGCCCCCTCTCCCTCCCCTCCGAGCCACAGCGGCTTCACAGCCCTGAGAGCGGAGGGAGGGAGAGGGGGAGGCTCCTGGAGGAGCCCACGCTGCGTGTGTGTGTGCCCCCCACGCTCAGAACTCCACCTTGCAGGCGGGGAAGGTCTCATCCTGCATGGCCACGGTGCTGTTGCTGCCCAGCACCGTGATGCCCAGCTCCTGCTGCCGCTCGTGGGTCTCCTGGTACCACTCGTGCATCACCAGCGAGTCGAAGGTGGGGATCAGGGTGACCTGTGGGGACACCAGGGACGCTTTGTCACCTCCCGCTGCCCCCCACACCGGGAAGGGGCTGCTCCCCCCGTCCTGGGGGCTCACCTGGATGTCGATGCCCCACTGGTGCTTGCCGCTGAGGAGGGCGTCGAGGAGGGGGCGCAGGACCCCCTCTTTGAGGTGATCATCCCCGCTGACCACGTAGCAGAGGGAGCGGACGCGCCGGAAGAACTCCTCGTCCACGGTGCGGGCGCTCCAGGAGCCGGGCAGGTACGCCAGGTCCACGTAGACGGGGGGGCCCTGGGGGGCTGCAGCCCGTGTGCCTGCGGGGTAGGGGAGGACACACGGTGGTCTGCAGCAGCCCCTGAGCCCCCCAAACCCACCACTGGTGTCCCACAGGGACCCCGGAGCGGGAGATTCCCCCCCCCGTCCCCCTCCCCGTACCTGCGGGTGACGCCCGTCCCGCTCCCGCTGCCGGCCGGGCTGCGGCGCCGCGGGTGGTCCCGGGGGTGCGGGGGTCCCCGAGGGAGGGGCCCTTCTTGTCCCCAAGGGGCGGCCTGGCCTTGTCCCCGCTGTCCCGGGCCGAGCTGGCGGGACCCCTGGCCTTGGGGGCTGAGGAGGGGTGTCGAGGGGGCTCGGCCTTCGTGGCGGGGGGCGCGGAGCCCACGCGGGACGGGATCCTCTTCACCTTGTTGAGGGGCTCCTTCCTGCTGGGGGGCAGCGCCTCGGGGTCCACCATGCAGATTCCGGGCTGGGCGGGGATGGGGCAGGGGTCCTTCAGGGGGGCCGGCAGAGGGTCGCAGGCTCTGGCCACGGCGCGGGGCGGCCGCTCCGAGTCCTCGTCCGACTCCAGCCCGTCGGCCAGGAGGGAGGGACAGTCCTCGGTGGCCGGGGGGACGTCGGAGTCGGAGAGGGTGGGCAGCGACTCGCTGACGGAGGTGGGGGGGGTCTCCCCGGGGCGGCCCCGGGGCGGCGCCAGCTCCTGCGAGGGGTCGCTGTCCGACAGCTCCCGGGGGCTGGCGGCGGCCGAGGGCGACCGCTCGGACTTGGGGTGCTCGAACTCGCAGGGCGACACCAGGCACAGGTCCACGTCGTGGGGGGACTCGGAGCGGCGGCCGGGCCGCGGGGCCGCGTCCCCGTCGGCCCAGGGCGGGTGGTGGCAGGGCCGCAGCGGCAGCGACAGCCCCCCTTTGGCGGGCTCCGGCTCCGGAGTGTCCCCGGTGTCCCGGGAGCGCCGGCCCTCCTCCGGGGGGGACTCGCTGACCGGCGGCAGCACCTGCTCGAAGGAGACCGAGAGCGACTCATCCACCTCGGTGGAGTGTGGGGAGCCCACCTCGGCCGGCAGCGAGGGCGTGGTGATGGTGGGGGACACGTCGGGGACTTCATCCTTGAAGGGGCTGAGGGACAGACACCCCGCCTGCTTCTCCTGCCCGGAGCCGTCCTGCCCGGCCTTGCCCCCGCCCGCCAGCCACGCGTTCGGCTGCCGGGCGGTGCCGGTGCCCGGCTCCTCCGCGCCGTCGTCCACCGGGGACTGGTGGAAGGGCGTGTGCCCGGCGCTGGCCGGCCCCGAGCTGGCCGGGGACATCATCTCCAGGGTCTTCTCCTCGGAGCTGCCGCAGGGGTCCTCGGCGCCCTCGGGGCCGTGGTTGAGCAGCCCGGTGGGCGTCAGGTCGAAGTTGACGCTGCGGTCGCTCTTGGGGGTCTTGGCCATGGGCGAGGGGGGGCACACGGCCCTCAGGGGGCTGCTCTCCAGGTAGCGGAGGCGCTGGGGGCTGTCGGGGTCCTCCAGGCCGTTCTCCAGGCAGGAGGAGTCCCCCGGCCGCCTGGACCCCCCGTTCTCCAGGGACAAAGGCTCCAGCTCGCTCTCGGCCGTGGCGATGCCCTCGTCCGTGGATTCCTCCTTCCTCCTCCTCCCGCCGGATCCCGGCTCCCGCTCGGCCTCCGGCAGCATGTCCTCGGGGGAGGAGGACTTGGAGCCATCCGACACCCCCGGATCCTTCCTGGCACCCGCCTCCCGCGGGGTTTTACCCTTGGGCTTCTCCAGCTCCTTCTTGAGCGGCGGTTTCTTGACGCTGCCGGCCTTGGCCAGGGGCTTGCGGGTCTCCGGGACCGGCGTTTTCCGTGCCGGGATCTTGGCCGGAGCCTTGGCCTCTGCCTTGCTCTCCTTCGTGTCCTTCCGCAGCGTCTCGGCCTTCGCCTCCTTCTTCACCACCTTCACCTCCTTCTTGGCCTCCCCTTTCCCCTCAGCCCCCTCGTCCTTCTTTGGAGGTTTCTTCTCCTCTTTCTTGGGAACTGGTTCCTTCTTGGGAGCCGCTTTCTCCTTGTTCAGCTTCGCCTTCCCGTCTGCCTTCACCTTCTCCACCGCAGAGTCTGGCCTGGCTCGAGCATCCTTGGCTTTCTCCTCTTCCGACCCCATTCTGGCCGTCTCCCCCAGGGATTTTGGCTTCTCCTTGGCCCCAGCCTTCACCTCCTTCTTCTCCACCTTCGGAGTCTTCTCCTTGGGCGCCGGTGCCCCGGCCTCCACCAGGCTGAGCTTGGAACCCGACTTCAGGCTCTCCTTGCTCTCCGCCCTCCTCTGCTTCAGCGGCTTCTCCGGCGGGGACGCCGACACCCCCTTCAGATCGTTCTTGGTGACCACGGGGTGCCTGAGGAACTCCAGGTGCTTCACCTTCTCCAGCCCCTCCAGGATGCGGGCCTGGGGGGTGCAGCCGGGGAAGAGCACCCGGATGATCTTCTCGGAGCGGCTCACGGGGTGCCAGACGAGCAGGACGCACACCGAGGTCAGGCACTGCAGGGGCAGGTCCTGCTCCTTGGGGTACCCGTTCCCCGCCCACTGCTGCAGCAGGAACTCCAGCTCCTTGGTGCCCTTCACGGGGTTCAGCACGTACATGTCCAGCCGGCCCACCCCCATCTTCTGGAAGAGCACGGTGGGCTCGGCGCGGGGGCCGCTGTCCCGGGCCAGCAGGTTGGGGCGGATGCCCAACTTCTCCAGGTAGTGCAGGGTCAGGGCGGCCTCGTCGCAGCTCTTCAGCACCCGCGAGTTGCCCTCGATGTCCTTCAGCTTCTCGGAGGCGTTGAGGAAGACGACGCCCAGCTCCGGGGAGATGAGGTTCTTGGCCCAGTCCCCGTTGCCCTGGGAGCTCTGGGACTGGGATGGGTCCTCCTCCAGCTCGGCCAGCTTCCTCTGGAGCAGGCTGTTGATGCCAGGCAGGCTGTCCGTGCCCGCGTGCGTCACCAGGATGGAGTCGATGCGGTCCAGGTGCCGGACCAGCTTCCAGAAGGAGGATTTGGGGTTGGAGCCCCCGTTGACCAAGACGTTGAAGCCGTTGACGGCAAAGAAAGCAGAGTCCCCTCTCCCGCCCGGGAAGATATAGCAGCAGGGCTTGGAGAGCTTGAGGAATCCCACCATGGTGGGGGGCTCCAGGAGGTCGAAGGGGGACTGGGGCTCCAGAGACTCCGACAGGTACTCCATGAACTCCTCCAGCCCCTCCATCTCCGGCAGGACGCAGCCCGGGTTGTAGCGCAGCTCGATGAAGTCCTGGAGGTTGTGATGCTCCAGGCCCGAGTCCCTCCACTCCCCAAAATCGGGGCAGCTGATGGTCAGCCTGGCCTTGGCCGAGGGGTCTGCGGAGCTCAGGATGTCTCCCACCTGCGAGGGGACGGGGACAGCCGGGGCTTCAGGGGGGAGGTGGCACCAGGGACAGCGGCGTGGCAGCCACGGGGGGGCCCTGCCTCTCCCCCCTTCCCTGCGGGTTCCACATTCCCCGTACCCACAAAGGGGGGCCCTTCTCTGATTCCCTCCCAGCCCTGGTGCTGCTCAGGGCCAGGATGTGACCCCCACAGCGTGGCAGTGAGGGGGGGACACTCCAGCAGCCCTTCAGAGCAGCGGCTGATCCATCCCCCTCCCGCTGCCGTGCCCGAATCCCGCCGAGCCGCCGGCGACGTGCGCAGACAGCGGCTCCCGCAGCCTCCCGCAGGGAGGGGGGAGCAGGGAGGAGGAGGGGGGGGACCCCGGAGCACCACACCTCCTTATCCGTGAAGATCTGGATGAAATCCCGCAGGGAGAAGCAGCCGGTCTGCAGCATCAGCTCCCCCGTGTCCTCCACGCAGGGCCCCGCGAACACCAGCAGCTTGTGCTGCGACGCGTCCGTGATGAGGTTCCGCAGCTGGGGACGGAGGGGACGTGAGGACGGGGGGGAGGGGGGATGTGAGGACAGAGGGGACGCGGGGACGGCACTGGGATCCACCCCGGGCCCGCCGTTCCCAGCTCACCTCGTCGCACAGCGACTTGTCGGAGGGGTTGAGCAGCACCAGGGTCTCCAGCACATCCCCGCGGTGGTGGAGGGTCCTCTGACCTGCCGGGAGCAAGGGCTGACCCCCACCCTCCCCAAAATCGGGCTGCACCCCCACCTGGGCCTCGTGGAGGGCGGGGAGCAAGGCCAGAGCCTGCCCAGTTTTCCGGCGGAAGAGGGACAGCCGTGATCCCGCTCCGGACACTGCGGGGGCCAAAGGACACGCTTCCCGTGTCCTTCCTGCCACAGGCAGGGGAGGAAAGGCAGGGGGGAGGGCTGGGGGAGCCCCTTCTGCCCCCCCAAATAACACAGCACGTCCTGGGTGCTCCTGGGGGGGGTCTGGGGGTGCACCCCCTTCCTAGGCAGGGAACCACCCACTGGAGACCAAACTGACGCTGCCGGGGGTGGGACATGGAGGGGAGGGAAAAAGGCACTGGAGCAGCCCCAGCTCCATCTTCTCCATTCCCTTCTCCCATGGAAAATCACATCCCGCCTCGGGCTGGGAGAAGGAAGCGGTTCCTCACGTGGGGGGATCACGGGGTTTGGATGGGGGGGTGGGCACAAAGCCAAACCTGTTCCCACAGAAAGCAGGGGGGGTGGTTCCCACAGAATCAGGGGGGTCCCTCCAGCTTATAGGGAGGGGGTTTCCCCCTTTCTCCCCCCCGTTTCACCTCTCACGATGCTGGAGAACGTGGCCGAGTGCCGGGACACGAAGAGCTTCAGCTGCTCGTCCAGGTTGCAGGAGGTGAGGTCGATGTCCCACGAGCGGATCCCTGCGGGAAACAGGGACCAAAAAATTCGGGGGGGGGAGCTCAGCACCCACCAACACCCGCACTGTGCCGGTGGGGACTGGTTTTGGGGGTCCCCAAACCCCTTCTGGGCTCTGACACCCCAACACCTGCCCGGCAGGTGAGCGGTGACTCAGGGCAGCCACCGGCTGTGCCAGCGCCAAATCCCAACCCCCGGGGCACGGAGCACCTTTGCCAGCACCTCTTCAAAGGGGGTAATTACTAATTACGGGATTAACGGCGCCGGAGGATTCGGCACACGCCGGGCTCCACCTGCGGGCACCGGCACCCTGAGCACACCGAGGGGCAGCCCCAAAACGCCCCCGAGGGGCCTCCCAGGGGGGGTTTGGGGAGTTTGGCCCCCCCCAAACCGCTCCCGGTAACGGCCACCGAACGGGGGGTGATGGCGAAACCGGGGGGGGAGTTGTGCAAGGCTTCGGTTTTTTTGGGGGGGGGGAGGAAAAGGGGCAGATCCTGGGAATTTAGGGGAGAAGAGCTTGGAGATCCAGGGGGAGCAAATCATGGGGGGCTGGGGATGAGGGAGGAAGAAAAGGTTGGAGACTCAGATTCTGGGGATTTTGGGGGCAGATCGTGGGAGTTTAAGGGGGTCTGGGGGAGGGGGGGGGGGGCAGATCCTGGAGCTGAGGGGCAGGAAAAGGGGCAGATCCTTGAAAACAGAAGGGGCAGATCCTGGGGGAAGGAAAGGCGGCAGATCCCGGGATTTCAGGGGAGCACATCCTGGGATTTTAGCGGGCCAGGTCCCCCGGGGGGGGGCTGGGGCAGGGAAGGGGCAGATCCCGGGATTTTAGGGAGGGGCAGATCTCGGGGGGCCGGAGGCAGGAGGGGGCTGCCCGGGGTGGGGGAGTCAACCCCGGGAGGGCCCCGCGGAGAAGGGACGTTGGGAGGAGGGACCCCCAAGGAGGGGAGGGGGGACCCTCCGCGGCCGGAGCATCCTCGCGCGGTCTCACCTCGCTCCAGCTGCTGCAGCGCCGCGGCCCTGAGGCCGGGCCGGTGGCAGCCGCCGCCCACGATGGCGAGCAGGGAGAAGCGGCCGCGCGGCCCCGGCGATGCCGCGGGAGCAGCGGGGGCCGAAGGGGCCGGAGCGGCCGCGGGCACCGGAGCCGCCGCCATCTTCGGGCGCCCCCCGCCCGCCTGCCGGCCACGCCCCCTTAACGGCCGCGCCCCCTGCGTCACCGCCGCCTCGCCCCGCCCACTGATGTCACCGCCAGCCAATGGCTGCCCGAGGAAGGGGAGCGGGTGGGCGGGGCGGAGGTGGGCGCGGGGCGGGGTCTTAAAGGGGCAATGGCGGGGTGGGGCGGACGGGTGGGTCGCTCGCGGTGCGGGATGGGCCGGTTGAGCCCCCGCGTCCTGCTGCCCTCGGGTGCTCCATCCCTCCGCCTCCGGAGGGTCGGGGATCAGCGCTACTGTAATAGGAACCCCCCCCTAGACCCAACCCTCAGCTCCCCCTCCCCGCTCTGGCATGGTTCCCATTGCCGCTCCCCTGCCCCGCATCCCACCCCAGCCTCGGGTGAACCCACCCTTCCCATCCACGCTCAGAACCCCCGCCCGGCGGCAGAGGGGGGGCTGGCACCCCAAAATCCCACTTAAAAAAAGCAGGCAGCAGGATGAATTCAATAATTTAATGTGCCCCACCCAGCCCCACAGCCCAGGGCACCCGAGGGTGCTGTGCGGGTCCATCCCTGCGGGGAGGGGGCTGGGGGCCCGCGGCTCCCCCTCTCCCCTGCGCGGGGCACAGGCGGGTGGCAGCTGGTGTCCCCCGGTGTCCCCGATCGCTCAGGAGCACTTGAGGATGAAGAGGTTGCAGGAGGTGCCGCGGGGGCAGCTGCAGAGCTTCCCGATGCGCGCCCCGCGCCGCACCGCGCACGGCTCCCCGGGCTCGCACTGCGGGACCGCACCGTCAGCCCCGGCACCCGCAGGGAGTCCGGGGGGGTTTGGGGGTCCCTCTGAACGCCCAGGGTGAGCACCCACCGCCCCCCAGCCCCGCCGTACCGAGGGCACCCAGCTCAGCCTCTTCTCCAGCGCCGGTGGATCCCTGGTCCCGAGCTTCTCCAGCACCTCCTGCAGCACCTCCACCTGCCGGACACACCCCGGGACACCGCGAGCTCCCGGGACAGCCCAGGGCTCCGGGCCGGGTCACCCCGACCCCCCCAGGGGCTCTGCATCTGCATCATCCTCAGCCCTCCAGGAGATCCTTCTCACCCTGAGTCCCAGGAATGTCCACGGGCTCTGGATCCTTGTCACCCCCAGGACACCCCTGGTGTCTGGATCTGCATCTCCCTGAGTCCCCGGGAATGTCCGGGGGTTCTTTTCACAACAAGCCCCCCAGGATCCCGTCCCACCCCCGAGGACCATCCCCATCCCCCCCGTGCGTGGCTTTATCCAGGTCAGGAATCGGGGCTGGGACAGGATCAGGGGGCTCAGGGGCGGCGTTTAGGGTGCATCTCACCCCCCACGACCCCACCCCAACACAGCAATTCCCACGTGCTGTGGGATGTCCCCGTGCTGCAGTGGGGGCTCAGTTTCCCCCTCCCCAGTTCCCCCAGAACACCCAACACGGCCAGAACCGGCCCCCAAACCAGGGTGGTGGGAGCAGGAGCACCCTGAGGTGCCCCAGAGCCGCATGGGGGGTGCTGGGGACCCCCTTCCCCTCTCCCCCCACTCCCCCAGCCCCTTTACCAGCTCTGTCTCCTCCCGGTTCTGCCCGGGCAGGCCCAGGGGGGGAAAGACCCCCGGCACTGGCTCGGGAGTGCTCGGCAGGATAAGGCCGGAGCCCAGCAGGCAGAGCAGGCAGAGCCAAGAGTGTCCCATGTTCCCGGTGCTGGAGCCTTCCTGGATTCTCCTGGAAGTGTCAGGCTCAGCTTTATACCCCCCAGCCCCCCCCAGCCCCGGCCTGGGCAAACACCCGCTGACGCAGAGCCGCGTGTCCCCCCAGCCCTGCCACCGTCACCGGGCTGGACGGGGGGACACATCCCCGGGAGACGCATCCCTTGGGACGCAGGAGGCAGCGGGATGGACGTCAGCACCGCAGCCAGGGAGGGACCCCCAGGGCGACCCCCCCGCCCCGCAGCCGGGCAGAGCCGCCGCCAATTCCCTGAGCAAACACGGGGCTCGTCCCGGCTGGATCATCCCAGTGAGTCCCCCCGGACACGGAGCAGACGGGAGGGGGGGAAAGGGGGGGCAGGTGGGTCTCACAAACAGATTTATTGCAAAGATGGGGATAGACAGGGGGGACAGACAGGGGGACACGGGGGGACTAAAGCCTTGTTGCCTCCCAGCCCTCCCAGTATCCACAGGCAGTCCCCCAGTGTCCCACAGCCCTCCCCCTCTGCACCTCCCTCAGTCCCGCAGCATCACTGTGGGGTCCCTTTGTGTCCCACAGCTCCCCCTGTCTCCCCCTCAGGGTTCCCCAATCCCTCTGCACTCCTGCGGGGTCCCCCCTATCCCCCAGCCCCCCCCCCAGGTCCTGTCCCAGACCACGAGCATCATAGCCAGGCATCCTCCCCCTCCTCCTCCTCGCGGGGGGTCTGGGGGGGTCCCTGCGTGGGGGCTCTCTGGGTAGTGAAATCCTCACCCCAATGGGTGGGAGGGACGCGCCGAGACTACACTTCCCAGGGGGCTTTGCGGTGGAGCGGCGAGCGCCCCCTGCTGGGGTGGAGGTCCGGAGGGGGGGGGCGCCGCCACTCGTGTGATGAGTTGCGGCCGTGCTCGGACACGGGGGCTCAGCGGGGCCGGGGAGGGGGGGGTTCCACGCGGGAGGAAAACTCAGGCACCGCGTGGGCGCTCCCCGCGACCCCGGGGACACGCACCGCTCCGGACCCGGGGGCCAGGACGGGGCGAACCGATGTGCAAATTCCCGGGATGCGCGTGGGAGGCGGCGGGTGCGCGGGCAGCCGGGAGCGCGTCCCCGGGAGCGCGTCCCCGCGGCCCCGGGCCGTGTCCCCAGCAGGTGGCGGCCGCAGTCCGCCCCGCAGCCCGGAGGTCCCCGCGTGTCCCCGTTTCCCCCGGTTCTGAGCACACCGACCTCCCCACCGCCCCCGCCGCCGGTCCCGGTGCACGGACAGAGCCGCCCCCGCGCCCCGGTGCGTGAATTGCCACCCCCCACTGCAGCCTACGATCGGGGGACAGACCCCCGGTGCAGCCCCCCGTGCACGGACCGACCCCTCGGTCAACGAACCGCCCCCCGGTGCAGCCCCCGGTCCACGCACAGGTACCCCCGGTGCAGCCCCCGACCCACGGACCGACCCCTGGTGCATGTACCGACCCCTCCGGTGCGTGGACCCACCGCCGGTGCAGCTCCCGCTG
>JAWWES010000456.1:0-10775 GCA_035583135.1 Lophotriccus pileatus | reverse complement strand
AACCTGCCCTGGGGCAGCTCAAGGCTGTGCCCTCTTGTCCTGCTGCTGGTTCCTGGGAGCAGAGCCCGACCCCCCCCGGCTGCCCCTCCTGTCAGGGGGTTGTAGAGAGTGAGAAGGTCTCCCCTGAGCCTCCTCCTCTCCAGGCTGAGCCCCCCCAGCCCCCTCAGCCTCTCCTCACAGCACTTGTGCTCCACACCCTTCCCCAGCCTCGTTGCCGTTCTCTGGACCTGCTCCAGCCCCTTCATGTCCTTCCTGAGCTGAGGGGCCAGGACTGGACACAGTAAATGAGGTGGTACAGAGGTTATGTTCAATGAACTGCAGTCATTAGCAGTCTCTCAAAATGAGGGACTATCCTCAGACTTGAGGACCCTTCCTCTAGGCCCTTCCCTGTCCATATTTCTGAGCAGAGGGGACAGAGCCAGCTCATCATTGTGTGCCAGATTTCAGAGCACTCATGCTGCCAGACCTCCACCTCAGGACTTCCCACGAGACCCCCCTTGCTTCACCAGAGCTTGGAGATCTTCAAAAAGAACTTTACACCTCAGATAAGCTGGAAGTTTTCAGTTTTAATCAAACACAGGCTAGAGGAGAAACACAGGACTTAGAAGCAATGGTGAACAGTCACAAGGGCTGGGAGACTCTCAGGACAGCCAGGCAAAGGCAGTTGTGACTTGCTTTTTCTGCCATCCAACGGGCTTCTTGGCTGGTGCATTTTGAACACCTCCTGCTAAAGGAAGCAGGACCCTCCCCTGGGTGACACAAGAAGCCACCAAACAGCTTTGTGCCCCCAAGAGACATCAAACACTCCCCCTGGAGTGAGTGGCTCAAATCCTTTCTGTGTCTGCATTTAAAGTGAATTTCTACAGCTCATCACATCCTTCCTGCTGCTTACTGTGGTTGGAAATATTCTATTTCAAGCTCTGCATGTTAATTCTTCCTTGCCATCCTCTCCCTGCTCTTGTGTCCCTGCCCAAACCATCCCAAGGTACCACCTCCTCTGTTTCCCTGAGAATATTTCCTTGTAGAAGCTCATCTTTATTTATCAGGAGTTGTGTCAGCAAGCCTTTAAAAACCCAGCTGATCTCTCTTGCCTGCTCACTGCAAATCCAAAGAGCCGGCAGAAAATGGGATAGAACAAGCATTAGATTAAATAAAGGCTGGTCCCTCCACCTCCTGTGATTCCCTAATTTTCTCTACAGCAAGTGCAATGCCCACTGTGCTGATCTGTGGGACACGGGAGGGCTGGAATTACAGCAGCTGCTAGGCAGGATAATTGAGCAACACGTTTGATTGTCCTCATAATTTTCCCAGCCTACAGCATGTTTTGGAGAGGGGTGGGGAAGGGGAGGGTGGATTTTCCACAAAGCTGAGCCTACAGGGAAATTACAGTTCCTCCCACTGGCTCTGTGGGTGGGGAGGATGTTCCCAGCAGCCACGTGCCAGGAGCAGCAGGTACCAGGGAAATTCCAGCTTGGTAATTCTGGTTCTCAAATCACCTCCAAGGCACAGACAGCAGCCACAGTGCACCTGAGTCAGAAATTAAAAGGAGTCAATAAAAATGTCTGAGTACAAATCGCATGGCAGAAGTTGGCCTTCATTTCTAGGAATACTGGAGAAGTTGGGAATGGCTGGAGTTGTGTCAGGGCAGGCTCAGGTTGGATCTCAGTACAAGGTTCTTCACCCAGAGGCTGGTTGGGCACTGACCAGGCTCCCCAGGGCAGTAGGCACAGCCCCAAGGCTGCCAGAGCTCCAGGAGGGTTTGGATGATCCTCTGGGGCACAGGGGGTGATTCTTGGGGATAGAGCTGTGCAGGGCTGAGGGTTGGACTCGATGATCCTTGTGGGTCCCTTCCAGCTCAGCAGATCTGGGATTCTGTGATCTCCCCTGGCCTGTCACCAAGCTGGTCTCAGCTGGGAGCTCATTTGCTCTCTTGCCCTTCTCCTGGCTGATGGCAGTAAAGAGGGCACTGATGAGGGCACTGAGCCCAGGAGGCTGCAGCCCCCAGCCCCAGGGCAAGGCTGTCCCTAAGGAACCTGCTGGTGTTGGCTGTCCTGCCTCAGCCTGGAGCTCAGCTTGGAGCTCAGCTGCAACTCTTCAGATGCAAAGCTGACCCCCAATCCCTCTGCTCCCTGCACAGGGTGAGATATTCCCCCATTTTCCATGGCTCAGGATTGTTATTTCTAAATGCAAAACCCCAGCCCAGTAAAGCCTTGCCTTATCCATCTCCATCGCTGTTAAAAGACCCACAAGCCTTTCAGCTCAAGAGGTGGCTGTATTTTTCTTTTACCACTTTTGCCAAGGATGACAATTAACAGACTGACTTCTCCGTTGCACTGAAGGCTGTTCTCATCCTCAGGGGCGCTCAGGGCTATGAATCACTGTGTTCTCCACAATTTTAGTGCCTGCTGCCATGAGGTAAAAGCATTTTATCACAAGTTCATTACTCTCAGAGGAGTGAGCGTGTGAGGCTCCTTCCAGTCCTAGAGCTGTTTAGCTTGATGTCATCAGATCCTTATCTGATACCGCTGAGGAACTTCATTACCTTGTAAATCACTCTGGGTTCACCTCACTGCTCCTGCTGTCTAAGATTTAAAAACCTCCCACCACACCTCCTTTGTCTCCAGCTCCCCGTGCCTTCAGCAGGGAGGGTGAGAGTCTCCAGAGGGGTGAGGGTCTCCAAGGACGAGTCTCCTGCCCTCCGAGGTGACTTGCTCTCTGGTGGGGTCTGTGCCCACTGTTGGGGACTGGGGTGGCCCAGGCTCAGGTGTCTGACGTCAGACTCTTGCTCAGGTGGGTGAATCTGACCCAAAGCTCAGACTCAGAGACCCTCGAGATTCAATCTGCCCCAAAGTTCAGCCCTGAATCCCCTCAGGGTTCACCGGAGCTGACTCCCTTTTTTCTTCTCCCTTTTACGGCCCCTACCTAAGCTGGGTCTAAGGACCAGGCTGATCAGTTGTAGATGAACCTTTTCCACCCCTCACCAGCTCCCTTTGTGCAAACTGAAGTGCATTTTTCCTTCCCTTTCCACATTCTAAAGCACCATGCTGCCCCCAGGCAGGACTGTGACCAGTGCTGGCCACAGGACACAGTCTGTGGGTTGGAAGACACAACCCCACACCCTGCAGCCCTTAATGTTGTTTGTGTTGAGCCCAGGGCAGGTCCCAGCCCAGGACTGTCCCACTCTAACAGACAGCAGTGATTGCTGTGTTGTACCACAGATGGAAAATTATTGAGCAGAATTGCACTCAGACCATGGATGGGGAAGA
Organism: Lophotriccus pileatus; assembly: GCA_035583135.1. Taxonomy (NCBI): domain Eukaryota; kingdom Metazoa; phylum Chordata; class Aves; order Passeriformes; family Tyrannidae; genus Lophotriccus; species Lophotriccus pileatus. The sequence continues at coordinate 7,509 of JAWWES010000456.1, read as the reverse complement.
CAAAGAGCCCACCCTGGTGGGGGTGATCAGCTGAGAACACAGAGGGGGCCAGGACTACAGTGCTGGAGCAAACAGAGTTCACAGAATCTCCTGAGTTGGAAGGGACCCCCAAGGATCATCCAGTCCAACCCTCAGCCCTGCCCAGGACACCCCAAGAGTGTCCTGTGCCCCAGAGGATCATTCAAACCCTCCTGGAGCTCTGGCAGCCTTGGGGCTGTGCCCACTGCCCTGGGGAGCCTGGTCAGTGCCCAACCAGCCTCTGAGGGAAGAACTTTCCCTGAGATCCAACCTGAGCCTGCCCTGACACAGCTCCAGCCATTCCCTGGGGGCTGTCCCTGCTCACACGGAACAGAGATCAGAGCTGCCCCTCAGCCCCAAGGCTGACACGGTGTTTGGACAAGGCTATCAGGGACAGGATGGGATTGTTGGGGTATCTGTGCAGGGCCAGGACTTGGGCTTGATCCCTGTGGGTCCCTCCAACTCAAGAAGTTTCTGTGATTATTGAATTATTTCAGTGAGAATTCAGGGCAGTTTTAAAACACCACAGAGCTGAAAACGCCAGCGAGGAGGTCACAGGACTCACACAGCCACAGGACCTGACCAAGGTCCCAGCAAAGCCCCTGGGACACAGGTGAGATGGGGAAGCACAACCTCCCATCCCTCTGGAGGCAGTGAGGGATGTGGGGACTGGAAGCAGGAGCAGGCAGAGCCTGGGGAGGGAGGTGAGGGCTGGTGCTGCCCGTGAGCATGTCTGATCATTTACACTTCCCAGCACATCAATCCTGCTGTCAGGAACCACCATGGGATCAGAGCATCTATCCCAAGGAACAAGGAAATTGTCCCTTCGCCAGCACTCCTGGGAGGAACAGCATTAGGCCAGGTGTTTTTATTCCTGGTTTGATTTTGGTTTGCGCTGTTTGTTCAACTCCAGCTGTGGAAGTGTGACGAGATTCACTGAGGAGCTACACAAAACTGAAGGTGAAAGGTTCTGCCTTTTCTTTGAAGGCAAAGATCATCTTTATTTGGTCTGGCAGCACAATCCAGAGGGCTGAGCTTATTCCTGAGAACAATGCCACCAAGGGTCAAAACCATGTGGGCTGGGGAAGGGCTGGGAATGGATTAAAGGGGGAGAGGGAAATGGAGCAGCTGGGAAGCTGCCTTAGCATCAGAGCTGACAGCATTGACCTCTAGACACACAACACCTGAAACATCCCTGCCTTTTCTTCCTGAGGGCCCTGGCACAGGAAGGATTCTCCCCATCGTAGCCCAGTTAACATTGCAAGGGAAAAGCAAAGCCCAGGATCCCAACAGTTTTTGCTGCCACCACTTTGTTTCTGAACATCATAATTACAGTGCCAGGGTGCTGCTGTCAAGCTTGGAGTGGGTAATCTTTCTGCAGTTATTAGAGCTGAATGCTTAATCCAAACAGAAAACATCAAAGCCTGCACTTAAAAGGGTAAATGTCCCAGGAATGGAGCTGTCAACTCAAGAGTCCTGCTGTGGTCAACATCTGTCCAGCAACCAAATTGTGGCAGCAGGGCAGGCACACATGTCCTGGCTTGTGCCAGCATCAGCAAAGAGGATTCAAAGCCTGAGAGCCCCACACACACCAGAGAGAGAAAAATCTGCCCTTTCATAACTGAACAGTCCCTGGGGAGGAGGTGAGGGGTGGGAGAGAGGGCAGGAGGGCAGGGACAGGAGGCAGCAGTGCAGGGGCAGTGCCTGGGGAGAGGAGGACAGAGGACACCCCGGTGTGGGGTGTGTGAGATGGGGGAGGTGGGACAGAAAAGCTCAGGGGGGAACTGGGGCATGGAGAGAGAGATATGGAGATGGAGATGTAAAGAGCTGGAGGTTGGAGAGGGCAGGTGTCAAAATGAGTCTGCAGGACACTGGAGGTGGCAGGAAAAGAAATGAGCTGGACAGAAGAAGTGACAGCACTTTTAGAGAGTAACAGACTGGTTTGGGTTAAATGGGATCTTAAAGACCCTCCAGTCCCACCCCCTGCCATGGGCAGGGACACCTTCCACCAGCCCAGGTCGCTCCAAGCCCCGTCCAACCTGGCCTTGGACCCTTCCAGGGCTGGGGCAGCCACAGCTTTTCTGGGCAACCTGTGCCAGGGCCTCCCCACTCTCACAGCCAAGAATTCCTTCCCAATATCCCATCTAACCCTGCCCTCTGGCAGTGAGAAGCCATTCTCCCCTGTCCTGTCACTCCAGGCCCTTGTAAACAGTCTCCTCCCTCTTCCTTGTAGCTCCTTCAGGTCCTGGAAGGCCACAATCAGGTCACCCCAAAGCTTCTCTTCTCCAGGCTGAACAATCCCAACTCTTTCTGCCTTTCCTCCCAGCAGAGCTGCTCCAGCCCTCTGATCATCTTGGTTGGCAGGTTATCAGTTTTCTCCCATCCTTCCTCAGGCTCCAAGCCCAGCAGCATCTCCAGACCAAATCCAACCAAATCAATCCCCACCAAACCGAGCAGATCCAGCCAAACCCACCCCGGGCCCTGACGCATCAGCAGGTCCTCACCACTTTGTTTTGTTTTGTTATGTGGGGTTTGTATCGTTCTCAAGCAAATCTCTTTGCAAAGACAAGAATTTATTTGTGTGAAAAAGGAGGTTTTCTTTGTGTGAAATGATTTCTGCGGGTTTATTGTTGCCGTTGTTCAGGTTTGGGGGATTCGTTAGGAAAAAATTTCGGCGGTAAGTGTGACTAATGAAAATTTCCATTCTGTGTATTTCAATTTGAAAATGCTGGTGGGAAGAAGCCAAGCAAAATATTTCATGGATTTTCTTTATTTTTTAACTTTTCAGCTGGAGAAGCCCAGTTTTTTCAGCTGGAAGATGAGAGCACTTGCCTCTACTTTCTGTGACCACGACAGTGAGAGGAAAGTCGTTCTGGTAGAGAAAAAGCAACAGGTTCTCCAAAGTACAAAAGGGCTGAGGAGTTTTTCAGGAACCTTTCTTTTCATGAGTTGTCATTTCTTCAATTGCTCTTCCTGTTTGTCTGTTTTTCCTCACAGAGGGAAACATGGAGGAGCCACTGCAAAAACCCAACTTCTCCCTTTTGGAAACAGAGCCAAATCCATCTTCTTCCAAAAAGAAAGTGCTGGTTTGATTTTCAGCTGTTGCCTGGAAACTTTAAACGCAGAACAATCGACAATTTTATCTCACTTAGAAATTCCCCTTGGGAAAAAAAACCTCCCAGCTTTCAATCAGCTGCGCTTTTTGAGCTTCCCATCTCCCTGAAAGCTCCACTGACAACTTGTTTCTGGAGGGATTTTCATAATCCTGGTTGGGAATTGTCACTGTCACACACCAAAGGCACCATTCCCTGTTCCATCCTCCCCAATAAAGGGGAGCAGCTGATTCCTGTGACATCCCACCCACTGTTTGTGTCAAACCCTTTGTACCAGAGATTGATTTTAATGAAATGTTCCACTTTCACGCACATGAAATGCAGCAAATTGAGTTTTTGGACATGAAATAACAGTTACCAAATCCTGCCAAAGCAAGGCTGTCACAGCAGCACAGATGGGGCCTGGAGAGGCGGGAAGGGGAGAGGGATCTCATTGTCTCTTCCCAAGGATTCTCTTTGCCCCTGGTGTCACCAAGTCTGCACATTTTTATACCAGCCATGAATTCTGCCTCTTTTTTTTTTTTTTGGCTTTCTAGGGGTCTCCTGGCAATGGGATGTGGGTGATAAATGATGCCCCTCTTTCCCAGGTAGCCCTTTAGGTGTCAAATCCCCATAAACTTTATGAAATCTGGGGTTGGTTCCTCATCCATCCCCAATTTCACAAATATAGTTTTACACAATCTGGAAGAACAGTTGAATAATATCTCTGATGAGATTGAGATTTTTTGTTAGGAAATAATGGGGGGGTTTCTAAGGTAATGAACAAGGGCCAAACAGGGAGAATTGCAGATATTTGTAACTGGTCAGTGAAAATGGTTCCGGAAATCTTGTGTAAATATTGAAGAGTCACCTGCTAGAGGGAAGGGAATCCTAATTTCACATTTTTATCATGGCTTTAAAATGAAAGAGGGCAGGGTTAGATGGGATATTGGGAAGGAATTCTTCCCTGTGAGGTCTGGGAGGCCCTGGTACAGGTTGCCCAGAGAAGCTGCGGCTGCCCCATCCCTGGAAGTGTCCAAGTCCAGGTTGGAAGTGGCTTGGAGCAACCTGGGCTGGTGGAAGGTGTCCCTTCCTTCTCATCACCTGAGAAGTTATGAACCACAAAATTGTTCTGCAGCCTCTGCAGTGGAGGGTTCCTCTTCACTTGTTAAAGTGAATCTAAACACTTGTATCACGTCATCTCCCCTCCAGAAGGCTCCGGTCATGCTGAATTTCACCTTTCATCATTGCGCTGTTTATTCTCCAAAGACACCTGTCAGTGGATTGTGCTGAAGAGGTGATGAAAAAGGAGCCTTGAACTGGAGTTCTTTCAGACACAGTAAAATCGATGCACACGACCAGAATCACGATTTTCTTTCCTCGGAAAGAAAGAGCTGCAAAAGAACTCGGGGATTAATCCAAACTCCTGATTTTCCCTGGCAAATAACCTGCGTCCCTCTCCAGTTATCTGAGTTCCTGCGCAAAACTTGATCCATGAAGTCCAAATATCACCGGAGTTTTCCTACCCTGAAGTCAGTATTCCAGGGGGATACGTGTCCATTTGGGGCCAGGGTTGAGTGGATGGTGGGACTTGGTGACCCCTGAGGTCTTTTCCAACCTTAATGATTCTGTGATTGCTTCTGCAGAGGCCTCATGCCATAAAACGTGTCTCAGCTGTTCAGATTGGAACAGCAGGGATTGTTGTGAAATCCAGATGACTAAGGCAGAAAACATCCAGGGTACTGGTCGTATCTCCCGCCTCACCGAGAAAACAGGGACTGATGGGGACCAACACACGGAATGCAAACCCCCAAGCCTCCATCACTCCTCCGGGACACCAACCATGTCCAGGATTTGCTGGGCTCATCTCTGCTGGGTGTCCTGTGTGTTCCTGTTGCACACAAGTGAACTGTTTCTGCAGTTTTACAGCAACCTGAAATAATTGTCCGCTCTTAAGAAAAATCTCTGCTAGCGACTCTCGATGTAGGACTGGTTTCCAGGGCTGTGGTTCCTGCACTCCCAGCTCACATCCCTCAGCTCAGCACTCAGGAGCAGGACAAGGAGGAAAGAAACATGCCTTGGCTTTGAAGAAAGGCCCATCTCCCCTTGTACCCGTGTCCAGAAGGAGTCAGGGTTCATAATTAAAGCAGTTCATTATTATAGGCTTTCCCTAAATCCTCCACTTGTCTTTCAGTCTCTAATTCAGGGAGTTTCTGAGCAAGAGAATATAAATTACTATTTAACAGAATTTCATAAGCTTTTAATTGCTTCATGAATTCATGCACCACTTGAGTCCTCAAAATATCTTGTAGTAAAGAGTTCCACAGTTTAATTATAAGTTGAATGGAAAATATACCTTTTTCTTTTCCCCCTCACTTGCTGATGTTTGTTACAAATTATTCCTTCTTGGCTTGGTGTTGTAAGAAGCAGACTTTTAGTGCCCTATTCATCTGTTTTCCACTCACAGCCTTGAAGACTCATACTGTATCTCTCAGGATATCTTTTTCCTGATGGAAGAGCTCCCTTTTAGCTTCCTCTTCCCCCTTTGGAGATCATGGGGCACTTTGGAACATCCTTCTTGCTGTTCCCTGGATTTTCCTAGTTCTGCACCTACTTGATGCTGTTGAAAGATTTTGGATGATCCACGTGTCATCCTTCTGCATATGCTCCGTTTCTCCTCTAAGGAGCACTAATGGATGTGCAAGTCAGAGTTCCCCTGATAAATGCTATGCCAATGCCTTTTCATCATATTTATCCCTGTCCCTGCCACTTCCAAACACTGTGGGGGGATTTCAAACAACTCGTTTTGTTCCTTTCAGGCAGCTCCTCCAATTCATAACCCACGAGGAGAAGTTGCACTGCTCAGATTCTCCTCCAGCTCCTCCACAGCAAACCTCAAAATGCAGAATCCATTTAGCTTTTCTGCTCCAGCCTTATCTTCCTCGAGCTGCTACTTTCATGCCTCACTCATTTGCTGGCCTTGAAGATGCTCTGGCAGTGCTCCTGCTGCTGATGTGTTTCAAAAGGATTTGTTAGGATTTCTTACACAGTTAGCAAGTCGTTCCTAGAAATGTTTCTTGGCCTGCCTTATTATGATTTTACAAGTATCTTGCCAGAGCTTATGCTCTTTCCTATTTCCCCTTTTTAGACACAGCACACAATTTAGGACTTGCAGGAAGCTAATGCTGTGTGACAGCAGTTGGAGTGGGGGGAAAAGCACAGCAGTTCTGGAACAGAAGTGTCACTGTGTCCCTCCAAACCTGGATCAGAGGTGATTCCCGCCAGACCTGCCGTGGCTGTGCTGATGTGGGTGACACCTGCCAGAGGGGGCAGGAATCCACCAGCCATGCAAACCAGCAGCTCTTGATTGATTGATTGATAGATTGCTTTTATGTGTCAAATCAGTCACACCCTGGGAATGCTGATGTCCTTTGGGACACTCAGAGCTCTGTGCTCAGCAATATCTGCACCAGAGGTACCTACACGGGAGATGCCTCTCATGCCCCATTCCAAGGATGGCTCCGTATTCCTGTCCATCTTCCATTCCATGTTCAGCAGCTCTGGGCACCTCAGAGAGTGCTCCAGGATGAACAGAACCCCTGGAGGAGGACAGCAGGAGGGTTATAAAACAGAAACTCCAGGGGAGTGTGTGGATGAAGATGGCACATTTTTCCAAGCCTCTGTCTCTTTTGTGCAGAGGAAATTTTAGGATGAAGAGTTCTTGCATGAAAGCCTGATCCCCAGGGTGATATTGGTCAGATGTTCTGGCAGCTTGAATGGTGCCTGATGGAGGGAGAGACTTCCCAGGGCTCTGCTGACACACTGGAACTGGGTCACCTATATTTGCACTTTCTAACTGCACTTTATTTCTCCTGTAACTTTTTGCCCTGAGTTCAGGGTGATCTGAAGGTAACCAGAAAGCAGGAGTGTGCTGGTGCCCACACAGCCCTGGAGACCCTTCCTTGAGCTCCACAGCCAGGCTGCTCCTCCCTGGAGCCTCAGTCCAAGCTGTCCCAACTCCTCTGCCACCCTGATGGTCCCCTCAGCTCTGCTCACTGCTCCCAGCCCATGGCTCAGCCTGATCTCCAGCTGCAGGATGTGCCTGGAACCAGCCATGTCTGCGGCTCTCCTACACCATGCCAAGCCTTCCCACCACTATGGGAAGGTGTCCTTTACCACAGCAAAACCAGGCACGGAGCTCGTGTGTGCTGCCTCCCTGCCAGGGTCACAGAGTCACAGAATCCCAAGGTGTGCTGAGCTGGGCTGCAAGGACCCACAAGGATCATCCAGTCCAACCCTCAGCCTTGCACAGCCCCATCCCCGAGTCCCACCCTGTGCCCCAGAGGATCATCCAAACCCTCCTGGAGCTCTGGCAGCCTTGGGGCTGTGCCCACTGCCC
>JAWWES010000455.1:0-10813 GCA_035583135.1 Lophotriccus pileatus | reverse complement strand
AACAACTCCAGCTCTTTCAGCTGCTTTTTATAAGACTTGTACTCCAGACCCTTCACCATCTTCGTTGTCCTTCTCTGGACACGCCCCAGCACCTCAGTCTTTTTTTAAGTGAGAAGCCCAGAAAAGGACACAGTTCTTGAGGTGTGGCCTCACCAGTGCTGAGTACAGGGGAAGAATCACTTCCTTGATCCTGCTGGCCACAGCAATAGCTGATACAGGCCAGGATGCCACTGGCCTTTTTGGCCACCTGGGCCCACTGCTGGCTTGTGTTCAGTCAACCAGCACCTCCAGGTCTTTTTCTGTTGAGCTGCTTTCCAGCCACTCTTCCCCCAGCCTGCAGTGCTGCCTGGGGTTGCTGTGACACAAGGACAGGCCTTTTTGAACCAATGGCCTCGACCCATCAATCCAGCCTCTCCAAATCCCTCTGCAGAGATTTTTCACCCTCCAGCATATCAACACTCTTGCCCAATTTGATGTTGTCTGCAAACTGACTGAGAGTGCGCTTGATCCATATCATCAATAAAAATATTAAACAGGACTGGACCCAATACTGAGCCCTGGGGAACACCACTAGTGACTGGCCACAAACTGGATGTGACACCATGCACCATCACTCTCTGGGCCCAGTCACCCAGTCACTTCTTAACCCATCAAAGAGTGCACCTCTCCAAGTCATGAGCAGCCAGTCTCTCCAGAACAATGTGTGCAATGGTGTCCAAGACTTTTCTGAAATCCAGGTAAACAACATCCACACCCTTTCCCTCATCCATTCAGCAGGTCACCTTGTTGTAGAAGTAGATCAGGTTGGTCAAACAGGACCTGCCTTTCCTAAATCCCCTACCCCAGAGGAAGGGGGAGGAGAATCAGAGTAAAACTTGTAGGTTAAGAAAAGAAAAGTTTAATAATTGAAAATAAAGTAAAATACAGTAATAATTGTAAGTGATAATAATAACAGAAATGATAATAAAAAGGGAAAGACAAGTGATGCACAATGCAATTGCTTACCACTCACTGACCAGTGCTAGACTTCCTCTCCTGAAACCAGTTTGGCCGCCCTTCTGGGTAACTCCCCTCAGCTGATGCACTGGAGTGATATTCTATGGTGTGGAATATTCCCTTGGTCAGTTTGGGGTACTTGTCATAGCTATGCTTCCTCCAAGTTCCTTTTATGTACCTCTGACAGAGCATGAGACAAGAAAAAAACATCCTTGATTTAGGATAAACACAATTTAGCAAAAACCAAAACAGGATTATCAAAATCATTCTCATTCTAAATCCAAAACACAGCACTGTTACAGTTTCTGAGAAGAAATTAACTCTACACTAGCTGAAGCCAAGACAATCAGACACATGCATACAAACCACCAGCTGCTACAGTTTTTGAGGAGATCATTCAGGCCAATCAGACCCATAATGGTGAAACAGGAGGCTTGAGCCTTGAGGGACTCTGCAAACTTTTCTGGCCACCCTCACCTGCTGAGGAAAATGCAGCCTTGGAAGAAGATGCAGACATGCAATGAATATCTAGAATCTTGGAGGCTGTTGCAAATAATATCTAATTCAAGTGCCATTAGTCTAATGCAATTAGTCTAGTGCAATCCTGCAGTGCCCTGCACAGAGCAATGACATTTATTAAAGTTTTTACAATGACACCTTTGAAAGTGTCATTGCATCCTAGTGTCACAACAACCCTACAGCTTGTAAAACAGATCATGATTTTTTTTTTTTTGCATTCCACATGTTTTCATGCCTTTAGATTAAGAAGTTGAGACAACTTTCTACTATGAGCTAACAGTTGTGGATGGGAAAGGTTCAAGAAATAAATAGCAAATAAAGCAAACCAAAGGAAAATCAATAATTAAAGCAGGAAGGTACTGCCGGAAATATACAAAACACACACCCACCTCAAATTATTTAAGGAATAAAGACTGAACTTGGACATCATAAGAGACCAGAAGTATTGGAAAAAAACAGAAGAAGCAGCACAATACAGCTCAGTTCAAAGTATTCAGATGGGGTTATGGTCTAGAAACTTTTTTCTTGGTTTCTTTTTAGAGAATTAGTTTGCTACTGTGCTGATTTTCAGACAGTTCAGAGACTAAGGCCAGTTAAGAGCAGTACTTGTGTGTGTCGAGGATGAATGTTGTGAAAAAACATGCCATTGTTGAAAGGCTGCTTGACATAATTCTGCATGTTCTCACAGCTCAGAACCTTATCAGTCAAGCACAAATTAGCCTCAGAGGGTGAGAACTGACTCTCCTTATAAATAAGCCTCCTCAGACCTACAAGACTACAAAAACATGTTAACTTTCCTACTTCAAATACAGTTACATGTACAGGGATAAAGACGAGGAAGCACTGAACCTTTTCTTTATGGCAAGGTAGTTACTGCATTACAGTAAACTGGCATCAAAGCAGCATAAGGGAAGTGGAAATGTCTTAACAGCTGTCTCCAGTTTCTGTGAAAAATTGTTCACTGCTAAGAATTATCCTTTCCCCCTCTTTTCTGTTCACTGAACTCTATGTTTTTAATCAGAATGTGATTTTTATGATTCAAAAACTTTTAAACATGATAATCAAGCAGTGGGTGATTTGAGCACTATGAATCAGTAATTTAATCTGGACAGAACTATTTCAATCTGCATTCACTGTTCCATAGCTGATATGTTAAGAAAGAAACTTTTAACTTCCTGACTATTACACACATATCAACTTTCCCAGAAAACAAAACCTGAAAATTTCAGAAAACAATAATTCTACCCTGACATTCACAAAACTGAAGTTTCAATGACCTTGAGTCATACCACACTTTTCTTGTGCCTAATGAAAGACTCAGAATAACTTTATTTACTTTTCTGACCAATTTTACCACTTAACACTGACAAGATATACTGATAAAGGTAAACATAGGCAAAGAAATTAAGTACCTAAAAACCTACTAATGCCACATAACTTAATTCTGAACAAGGCTGACTGGCAAAGGGTATAAAATTTAGTATCCCCTACCCAGCATTATCATTACAGGTAATCAATATCACAGTGAAAACAACAAGAGAAAGTTTGCTTAACAAAATATAACATAGGTCACATTGAAAAAAACACAACAAACCAACAATCAAAACCTAAAAAAACCCCAAACAAACACAGTAAGACAGATTGAAATTCCCAAGAAAAGTTTTCAGAGTGGCTAGTCAAACCATGCATGAGAAAGAAAGACTTTTTCAAGAATTTACTGATCATATTTATCTTTCTCATCTTCATTAAATTTGAGTATGAATCCAGTTTATCAGCTGTATAAAGCTTAGCACTGAGCCAGCCTACTTTACATAAACTTTGAGATGAAGATGTAATTTCTGCAAGCACCTGTACAAATCACTTCAGATGATGAAGAAAACAAATTGATACAGAAAATAAAAATGCATATGTATTTTACATATGAAGAAAATAGCCTAAACTGTTATTTTCTTCAGTAATGACTGAACACTAAGCAAAATGCACATGGTAAATTCAAGCTGCATTTCATACTGGCTTACTGAGATATAAGGATACCTCAAACTTAGACGCAAAGCCTTCAACAGCAGGACAACTACTTTTCATCATTTTGCATAATACATTAGGAATCATAGCTCAGAGAAAGGAGAGGTAATAAGAAAAATAGAAAACAGGGGAAATGTCTAGCTCTTTAAAAAGACAGTTTTGCTAAAAAAAACACAGTCTAACTGATAAAATATACTGAGCAAACTGCAGATTCTGTCTTTTCAAATGTTACCAGTGTTGTGTTTTGTCATTAGATATGGAGGATTTTTTTGTTTTGTTTTGTTTTGGTTTGTTTGTTTGTTTTGTGGTGGTTGTTTTGTGGGTTTTTTGAAAAAAAAAAAAATTATTGGTTGGTTGGTTTTGTTTTTTTGTTTTGTTTTGTATTTTTAGTTTGTGTTTGTCTGTAGGAGAGTAGTTAGCATGAAAAAGAGAAGACAAAAAAAAAAATTCAAATCTACTCCAGCTTCCTAGAGAGAATATTTATGTTGCTGAACAAGCCATGTAACCTTTACATATTTCATGTATACTCTATGAAAAATGACTATTAACATAGAGCTTTACAGAGAACTGTGGCATCTTACTAATTGGTTGAACTCTTTGAGATATTTAGATGAAAAATGGTATTTCACTGCCAAGTACACTAGAGCTTCACTCTGGCCATGTCCTATTAGACAGCAGAAAACTAGAGTAAGCCAAGCCTGACAGATAGTTTAAATGCCCAAATAGGAGGAAAAAATGCTCCTGCCTCTCATGTTTACTGGTTACTGATATTTTACAGAAGAAAAAAAAAAATGTTCTACAGAGTTTAGCTGTGGGACCTGCAGTCTCAAGCAATATGATAATAGAAACTTTATAAAAGGTTGCTGATTTCTTTTTCTTAAGATAGTAGCTTTGTGTACTTACCTTTAACCAATAAGTAACATTTGCAATATTACACTAAGGGGGGAAATTTGTAACAATGCTTTTATATTATGTGTTCTGATTTTAATTTGTAATCTCCTCTACTTGTTTTCTCCCAAAGGCATAGATAGGAGGTACTGAGCAAACACTGAATATAATACTTTCATCACAAAGGTAATTGGATATCTCTCAGTTCTGATGTCTTTTCAAAGTATCTCTTAAATGTCCGCTTCAATTTTACATTTGGATCTGTGCCCAGAAGTTAATGTAAAGTGTTTGCCTGAAATATTGAAAGAGATCCTACATTTTTATTTCCTCATGCCTATGCTGAGAATCATTCCATTATCCCTCATATTTTATTTTTTTTCTCTTTTAAGAATTTTTCTCTAATTTCTGAATAATAAGGAGTTGAAGACTCAAAACTCCATTCTCACAGCCAAATCAAAATGTTGTGAGGGAAGACGGGATGGGAGGAACAAAAAGAAACCCCAAAGAAGAACTTGTTGGTGTTTATGTGAAAACAAAATTTAGCCATGCTGGGTTGTGAATAAGAAGCCACAGCTGAAATCCATCCACTTTGCTCCTAAAATGTTGAAATAGTCAAGTGGGAAAGTTCACAGTACCAGGTATGCGTAAACAGCAGATTTAATAAACCAGCTAAAAACAATAAGTTATGTTCATATGGTACTTCACTGTGGTCACGAATATTAATTCCATTAATACTGTTCCAAGGTAGAACCTATTAAACATAAATGTTAGATATGTAATTACATGAAGGAGGGGATTCTGCCCCCCTACTTCACTCTGCTCAGATCCCTCCTGGAGTATGGCATCCAGCTTTGAGGTCCCCAGCACAGAAGGACATCAACCTGCTGGAGCGAGGCCAGAGGAGGGCCACCAAAAAGATTAGAGGAAGGTAACAAGTCTCCTAGGAGAAAAGGATAAGAGAGTTGTGATTGCTCAGCCTGGAGAGGAAACGGCTTCAGGGTGACCTAACTGCATCCCTCCAGTACTTGAGGGGAGCCTACAAGAATGATGGAGTGAGACTATTTACAAGGTCATTTGGTGACGTGACAAGGGATAACAGCTTTAAACTGAAAGAGGAAAGGTTTAGATGAGGTACAAGGAAGAAATGCTTTAGTCTGAGAGTGGCGAAGCACAGAAATAGGTTGTCCAGAGAAGTTGTGGCTGCCCCATCCCTGGAAGTGTTTAAGGCCACATTGGATGGGGTTCTGAGCAACCTGCTCTAGTGGAAGATGTCTCCACCCGCAGTAGGGGGGTTGGAACTAGGTGATCTTTAAGGTTCCTTCAAACCCAGACCATTCTATGACTTTATGATTCTAAAATTTTATTTCTAAGTTATCTTCAGAAACTAGTGAAAATTGTATTTTATAAATCTCTATTCCATACTTTACGCTTTCAGTTAGGTAATATATTGCCATCAGTTATTTAAATGCAAAGTGACACATTGTCACACAGCTTGATTAGAACAGGAAAAAAGACTTCTGATGTTCAAACTCCCTTTTATTTCAGTCCTAGGTTATTCTCTGTGTGGCGTGGTCACTAGCAAAATTTGTCAGCACTGTCTAATATCCTGGGGATCAACTTGGAACCATAAATCTCTATGTTATCCATGAATCATATGATTCTATCATTCTGTGCTTTTCCTATGCTCACCATCATGCAATGCTTTGTAGAAAACTTTGTGGTTGATGGTCATTTACAGTGCAAGGAAAGGAGCTACCTTATCACTAAGAAATGCTAATTTGATTTTATTAGTAGAAGCACTTTCTGTCCTTAACTGTGACTCCCTTTACTAGCAGCGTGCGTAGACTAGAATGGATATATTCATCTCCCTCCCTCCTGCCTCCCCATCCTATCTTTAAATCACATTAAAACCTGAAGCCAAAATGAAAAGCATTCCTAAATATACACTCTCTGCACTAGCCCTTTAAAGCTGAAACCATGGAAACTACTGGAACTTTGCCCTCATGTATGCCTGTTAAAAACACAACCCCATTTTTTTTAGATAGACTTCCAAAAATGGACAGGAAAGCATTAAAATAGATGTCTTTCCTTCTTGTGGGAATTGCATGTCCACATATCTTGAGGTAGCAGATTATAAGAATCAGCAATGTTGAAGACATTGCTACAACCTCCCTCATGCCTGGGGTTCTACTGGACAAGTGAGGATGTACTAAGCAAGGCATAGTACATTAGCAGACAGGCAATAAGACAGAGATGCCTGGCTGATGCCCATGACTCTCTTTGAAAGGATCCTTGGCAAGGACTGATAAGACAATAAAAACAACCGACAAGCCATGAACACAGTCCCTGTTCTCCTTTGGCCACAGATAAAATGAATGACGCAGAGGCATCTTCCTCAATATTTAGCAACAAAGCAAAAAAAGACAAATAACCAGATACAAACAACTGAAGTTTACTTATTTTAACCGCATGCTGTGTGGTACCGCTCTATCAAGGGTTGGCAGTCAGAGTCTGGTCCATCAAATTCAGAAGCAGGAGCTCTTTCCACAGAGCCTGGAAGTATATGTGTACAGAAGTAAATTAATATATTTTTCTTTTAATAGGGTAATTAGAACACTAATACAGGAAGGCAAAGTAGCAGAAAAAGCTTCACAAAGCTTTCATGCAATTTGTGGACTATATACAGACAATATTTTATCTGGAAATGTCCAAGAATTGCCTAACAAAATACAGCCTTTTGTAAATTGGAACTGTCAAAACCACTCATGATTAGGTTTATCCTGACCCCTTCAGCTTCTACTGATAGGCAGAAACATAGTTAATGGCGTGCAATGGGAGTAAACGTACTCCACCATAAGCAGAATTCCTCCCATTAGCTTACTATTTAAAAAGAAATCCAACTCTTTGAAGCACAATTTGCACATCATTTCTCCTCAAAGTGACAAAGCAATTGAGAGACCTTTTCAGCTCTTAAGGACAGCAAGAGAGTCTTGAGGATGGGACTGTATTTCAAGTGCTAGCTCTTCCATCTGAAAACCCTTTGGTAGGCTACTGTAAAGAATCAGACAGTGCTAGAAAATTGATAAGGTGATACATTGGAAAAATCAGGAAAAAGCTCTGTGCTACAGAGCCAAAAGGAGTGCCACGCTGCAATGGCACTGGCAGCCTGAAGCTTTGGTCTTCATTCCATCGTGCCAAGAGCTACATTGTCACATGACAAAAGAAAAAAACAAACAACAACAACAAGGCAATATCTACCTCAAATTGTTTACAACTTAGTAACAAGAGAAAAACCCTGTCCTACTGGAGACGTAAGCTAAGTAGGATGATATAAAACTGCAACCCTAAAGAGAGAGCTGAGTGTAGAAATGCATAAATTTACATCATAAAATCTGCTCCAGTTGAGACAGTAAAAGTGGAGATCTAGATTCAAAATAATGATATGAATATACTGCCACTGAACTGGGCTAGGGCATTTCAGGAATAAACTTTTTTTTTTTTACTTTTAAGTTTTGACAATTTTGCATGTATATTTGTGGGGGTCAGGATTGGGGGATAAATGTATTAGCCACTGGCAAAAGGCTTAATTTGATGAGGAAGTTCAACACAAGTCTGTTTCCATTTATCTTCCACTGTCCAAAAGGCTGTCCATCCTGACAGGCCTTCAGCAGAGCACTCTAGTTTTCAATGTACATTAGTTAAATCTTCATGTTGATCTCTGATACCTGAAGTTAGGCTAACACCAAAAAAACAAGCAAGGTGAATCCAACTTCAATAGTTTGTTAAACAAGCTGAGGTTTTTTTCCTCTCCCTTTTCAACAAAACATGCACAGCTGAAGCTGTACTCTGTTTTGCTTTTGAAGTTGTAGATTTGTCCTTGTTTGGGGACATGGGGAAAAACACCTGTAACAATGTTTTGCTGTGATTGATGATAAAGTATCTTTGATTAAACTACCTGTATCAGAGATTCTGTGACTGACAGAGCTGGAAATAAAATAAATCATCCTTACATGAATGATAGCTGGAGAATTTTCCATTCTTTTTCAAGGGAAAAACAAATTTCTCTTGAATTAATCTCTCTTAAAGCACCAAGGAAGTGACTAATTTTACTCTGACATTTCCCATCCTATATTGCAAATACTAAAGGACAAGGTTCCTCTTGTTTGAATGAAAGTCACAAGTCAGCACAGCACAGTCCTTTGAATCACTCAAGCCCTCTGGTGCTAAGTGGTGCCTGCAGCACAGCCCTAGTAATTCTTATATGCATGGGGATGAACTTCCGACTCCCTTACTCCTTGGAGGAACAAGTTGTTGACAGAGGCAAAGCCAGAATTGCAAAATAAGTTTGAATATAAAATATGCCTGTCCAAATGGAAATGAACTGCTAAGGTGCAGACACTGTATTTTCTGTTCTGCTGTGATGCTGAACTTTGTTCTGGCATGTGTAACATCTGCACTTAACATAAGAGGGAACTAAGACTCAGAAAGATTTTATTAAGTTTTATACATTTCTGGTGAGGACAAACTCCGCTGTCCCAATGCAATATGTGCAGCTGTCTGGCTGTACTTAACGTTAAGCCTTGCAAATTCAGCTTCTTTTGGCTCCCTGTGGTTATGTTTAGTTCACTGGAAAGGTTGTGGCCTGATTCTGTACTGCTCCATTATATTTGAATTGTCTTCTTTTGTTTAGTGTTTGGAAAAAATATTACTCCTGCCTTCAGCCATCTGAATCTCTGAGAGGCTCTGGCCCCTGACTCGGTTTAAAACTGAAAGCCATCTGTGCAATTTAAAGACAGATAAATCAAACATAAGAATCTGTTCAGCTAGATAAAAGCTTTTGTAGATTATCAGAGAAGGGCAAAGATGACAATAACAGGGAACAATGAAGTATGAGTTCAGATTTAAAGGTGAACCATTGCTAGCATCCGGTACCAAATCAGATACACTAAAAGAGTATCATTAGATGATAGCCGGGAAAAGTCCCAAATGTTTTGTTAATCTCATTAAATTCTCATATTCCAGAACACTGTCTAGTTTGTTCTAAGATTTCAGATCTCTTCAAACCATAATCCAAAAACAGCATGCAGGTATTTTAATTGTCACAGACTACTATTCCTCTGTACATATTGTTACAGGTACATAAAGACAAGATTCATTCTGACTGTACTTGCCTCCTTGCCAGTTTAGAGCTGTTTTGGAAAGTAGTTTGCCTGGTGACTATTTCTGCTTCTTTGCAAAGCACTAGTGATGATCTATATTGATGAGGCATGATTAGGAATTTCTGCAGTGCCTGTAGGAAGTTGTAAAATGGCTGTCCTTCTAGTTTACTTTTTAAAAGCCAACAATATTACTGGCATTTTGTGCAGGGCACAAAAATCAAGACAGACTCTGCCGTGGAGGGCTTACAAACTAAACCTGTGTAGCACAATTAGGCACTCATTTTCAAAAAAAAAGGAAAAGAGTTTGTGTCAAAACTTCCTGTGCAAGCAAGAATGACAAATTCATGCTAAAGCGTACGCCACAAATAAAGATTCATGGCCCCGTCTGAGGGGTTCTGAGCACCCACAGTTCATAATGACATTGTTAGGATCTGCAAGACTAGAGCACACATCCAGAGCAGGCCATTAGCTCAAATAAGACTAAAATCAGCAGAGGTTATGAAGTGCTTTACTGTCATCTGTCTAACAGGTGGTGCCATTGAAACGGTGGCATGAGGGAACTGCAAAGAACACACAGCTCAGCCAAATAACGGCAGCTGTTCTGCATTGGTGAGGTTTTGATGTATTTCATTTTTTTTTTTTTTTGCATAGGACAAATTATTTGGCAACACAGCATAGGAAACTCACGTCATTTAAATACACATTGTTATGGATGAAGGGTATTTGTCACTATCCACAGCTCTGTAGCTAGTCAAGAGTTTGTGTTATGAATGCTATGGCAGTGCTCATCATGAACATGCACAATAAGGACAGTTTTCCTTATAAAAGCTTTCCCCCAAAAAGAAAAAAAATATCCCTTTTCCTCTTTGTTTTGACAAATATTCAAATAATCAGATGAATCCCATGTCCACTGCAAGTCAGGAAATCCACTAGATCTGAGTTGTAACTGGAGTAATGTTCAATGTACTACATACAGCCTGTGAAGGAATCAGTCTGTAAACTGTAAGATAGTATTCTGTAGAGAAATCAGCACACAGAGCTTGATTTTTATTAAGAATGGTTGCTGAAATGTTCTGTATATAGAATTCAAATTAGCTTCTGTAATAACAGCAAGACATGATATGAACACTGGATGTAATTTATGTCCCCATTTAGAAGCTTTGTGTATCCTGCCCCCGGTGGCCTAGTGGTTAAGACGCAGGGCTGGTACCCTTGAGACCGCGGGTTCG
>JAWWES010000454.1:0-10834 GCA_035583135.1 Lophotriccus pileatus | reverse complement strand
GCTGCCAGCTTTTCCAGGAGTATATTATGGGAGACAGTGTCAAAGGCTTTGCTGAAGTCCAGACAGACACATCCACAACCTTCTCCACATCCACCAGGCAGGTCAACTGATCACAGAAGGAGATCAGGTTGCTCAGACAGGACTGCCCCTTCCTAAACCCATGGCTGGGTCTGATCCCTTGTCCATCCTGTAGGTGCTGTGTGATATCCTGCCTAGGAGGCAAAACTGAACTCTATAAATACATGAGTCTCCATGTGATCCCCCTCTTCTTCCTCTCCAGCTGGCATCATGTGAATCATCAAATCTTGTCGGTAACCATTTTTTTTCCCTTTTCCTTCTCTCATTCTCTCTTTCTTCTCTCTTTTTTCACTCCTTTTAATCTACTTTATTCTTTTACTCTTTCCCTTCTCTTGTGGGTAACTTAAAACCAATGAACTGTGTTTTACTAAAGCTGATATACGGATTGTTTGAGTGTTTCCTGTGGAATGGGTCTTTGTGCTGAATGTTTTAGTGAAACGCTTTTCCTTGGTTGTATTTTACTCCAGTAAGAACCTTTTCCCAAAATATCTTATTTTTCTCACTAAATTAAAAAGAATTTTTCTTAGAGAAGGGTGTGTGACTGTTTCTCCAGACACAGATTAGAGGTTATAATGAACCAAGAGGCTTTTAAAAAATCTTAAATAAAAAAATGTAACTGCTCTGGGCAGTTTATAACTTAATCCAGAACACAACATATACCTATACATGCAAGCATGCTCCTGTTCTTACAGATGTGACTTGGTCTGGGCTCAGTGGAGTTTTTCTTGATTTACCTCACTCTGACGTAGTTACACGACATGAAGACGTTATTTGCATTAGTCTGAAAATAAACATTAGGCTAACCAAATGTATAAGAATCTGTCTCTCAGACTCACAACATGCAGGTTACTGAGGTCCCCAGCTATCTTTATGTCCCATATGTGTTAAATATATATATGAATATATTATTTGTACATATGAATATATTATTTGTATATATGTATCTGTTTAAAGATATATTAAAGGCCCATATTTTTTTCTATACACCGCTCTGAAATATAATTATCTCATTTCATATTTTATAGGAGAGATGGAGTTTGGAGCTGACTTGATGTACATTTGGCAGGAGGCCAAAGCAGATCAGAATCAACATCCAGAAGAAAATGTCAAATACAAGAAAATAACAGTGACTTAATATGATTTAATACCAATAAATTGTTTGAGGTTAGTGGAATGAATCCTTGATCTTTTCTTCTTATAAATTACAAATGATTTTATAATGTATTGTAACAGTTGTAACTTCTTCCAACTAGATCTATCCATCACAGCCTAGACTGAAACACTGCTTTTCCTCCATGGAGCCAAATTGTTGAGGAAGATTCATGACAGAAGACCTGCTTACCCTGTTCTAGAGCCTGTTCCTGCTGTTTTCTACAATTTCCTCTGTGTTTTTTTATTAAAGCAACAGGTACCATCTATTACTTTGACATACTGTGATGCAGCCATCCCATGAATCCATACCTCCAAAGTGGTTTTGGGTTTCAGCATGAAAAGCTTGACTTTGAGCTATGCCTAGTACAGCTAATTCCAAACAATGTGAATTTTCTTCCTACATCATAGGCCCTGGTGGTGCCCTACCTCTTCCCTCCTCTTCTCTCATAACATTTGGATGTTTTATATGAAGGAGTCACAGCAGCTGAGATTTGACCTCACCTCTGACACACATTTCACTGATGAGCCCTTCCTTTTTCATCATCTACTGCCTAACCCACAGCCTCTCCCTTCCCAGCCCAGAAAATCTGAAGTACTTTATATAGAGGACAGATGCTGTGAGCTTGAGGGGGTCTCCCCCTGGGGACGTCATGTGGTTAGGGCATGTCCTGAGTGGCTGCCAGAAGGGATAAAGCTCAGCAAGGTAAAGGTGTGACATAAGCCTGTGTTTCCCATGATCCCACTGAATTACCAAAGAGAATACAACAAAGAACAGATGAGAGGTATTTCTGACTCCTCTGCTGGTTTTTGCATCCTGTCCATGCACTGTGGAATGCCATGTCCAGTCCAACCTATACCTTCTTGAAGATTTCATGAGATGAGCAAAGCTGAGAAAGCTCAACAGGCTGCAAGTCATAGAATGGTTTGGACCTTTAAAGGTCATCTAGTCCAACTCCCCTGCAATGACCAGGGACATCTGACATTTGATCAGGTTGCTCAAAGCCCCATCCAATCTGACCTTGAATGTTTCCAGGCATGGGGCACCCACCACCTCTCTGGGCAACCTATGACAGGGTCTCACTGCCCTTATCATAAAAAAAAAGTCTTCCTTATGTTTATTCTGAAACCCATCTTTTTGTAGCTTGAAATCATTTCACCCACCCTATCACTACAGGGCCTACTAAAAAGTCTGCCTCCACCTTTTTTAGAAACCCTCTTTAAATATTAAAAGATTGAAGTCTACTGTGCTGCAGGAGACCTGTAGGTAAGTACCTCCAAGGCTTGATGAGACCCACTGATTTTAAACATTCTCTTGCTTTTACATTTAAGACATCTTACCTAACATATTTCTCAATTAGTTACCAATAAAATGATGTTATCAGTGCTGCTATAGTATCAGCACTCTGAAGAACATCTGACTGTGATATACTGTATCTTCAAATGGACAATAAAATATAAATAATTATTTATATTGAGTTAACAAAATGATTCCCAGAAGATACTAAATCTTCCATTTAGCTCATCTGTTGTTTAGAAATAAAGGAGCAAGCATTTATGTTCACACATCTGCTGCTTGATCTTATCACCCTTATCATCATCATCATCATCATCATCATCATCATCATCATCATCGTAATTATTTTACATGAACATAATTACTATTTATGTAATGTATATATTCAAATACAATCTGTAATGGCATTCTAACAACTGCTGAGAATTAAATGCTTGCTTTCCAAAGCCTAGTATAAATGATGTTTGCAAGTATACACTGTGTAAGGATGAGAACTGTTATTTTACAGGAGACAGGTGTTAGAAAGTGAAAGTTGTTGTCAGTTTGCCACAGAATTAGACTCAAAAGCAATAGGGACTTAGATGGCTTTATGTTCTGTAATAAGCAAGGATCTTAGGCTGTGCTCACTGACATTTTCAGATACCCAACTACATTGATTTCTTATTTCAGATGAAAATCACACAAAGCTTGTGACTCCTGGAATCAGGATAAATTAAAAAAGTTTTGGCTCAATTCTGTTTTCAAGCTCTTTACTTCAAGTGTGGTGGGACAATCTATAAAGAAGAAACACATTCTACTGTCTGAGACCATTTGGACAAATGCTATGCTGCCTCCCTATTCTCTATGCTTCACTGGAGCCATGTAAAGCTACTCAAAAAGTTATCCAGTTTTGGGGCCGTGAATTTTATTTTCTTTCCCTCCCAAGACAAAAATACCCAAAATGCTAAAGATGGTATAAACCTCCATCACAACTGTGTAGCATGTTGTTCTCTCATAGAGAGAACATTTTCCATTAAAACCCTGCCACTGGAGAGCTTCTAAGTCCTAAAAAGAAGTTAGAAAAAGTAAATTACAGGATTATCAACATGATGTGAAAGAATGGAAGATCAAGAGAAAACAGGTTTCACTTTCACCCTCTGGATTAGAGGGAAGTTCTTCTTGCCTCTTTTTCCTGTGAGACTGATGGGTGTGATGTACAGCGTTGAGTAGCCAGCAAAGACTGGCTCCCATGCCAGGAAGACAGAATAGTCTCAGAGCAGTTCCAAGAACAACTCGACTTTAACTGGACTTGAAGAGGACCATAATTATCCCCTTGAACTTTCAGCAGGTTGTGTCAGATACATCATTAAGAAGGTTCCACTAATACTGAGGTGTCCCTGCTCCATGGAGTAGCCTCAGAGAGAAACATTCTGCTAGGCCTATGAGTTGTGCTGCCTGCAGACCTGACCACTGCCTGCATCCTGCTACGGAGCTGTTAAGTATGTACTTGATCTGTACTGAGAATTGCATGATGTTCCATAATTGCAGTAAGAGGCCATTAGTTCTGCAAAAGCTACTATATAATTTCATGTAGGCACTTCCCATTCAGAAATATATTTCAATTAAATTAATTTCTGAATAAAAAATTCAGTGCAGAATTCAGTGGATGGTACCAGGGTCAAAGGTTGTCACTCTGGATTCTCATCTTTTTGCTCTAAAAAAACCCCAACCAATAAACAAACAAACAAACAAACAAAAAAAAGGGTGAAAATGTAGCTCTCTTCCACCCTTCTTTGTACATCTTTTTTTAAAGTATCTATATAAGTACATACAAAAAAATATGATTGTCACAACCATTAGCTAATGTTTTCCACATCTTAGACCTGATCCTTTTTCTTTTGCCTCTCTTAGTATCTGAATCTTAGCATATCTTAGTATTTTGTAATAAAGAGTTAATGCTAAATTTTTTTTATGTTTGTTTGGTTTGTTTTGTTTAGCAGATGATGTATTTTAGCTGCATTCCATAAACGCATTTAAGATGAATTACTGCGAATTGGGAATATACACTTCTAGGTTCTTTGGAAACAACATAGGTTAGCAACAAAAAGAAAACTGTCTTTATCTGCATTGTGGAATATTCTGAAAACAGTAATTGTGGGAAAACTGTATCGTGAGATGTGCAGTTTGCACTGCTTTGGGGATAGGAACAGTTATGCTTTTGGACAGCACACGGGATAAGAACAATCCTTGAGAGGAGGCAGCACCAAAATCTGACTCTCAGTAACTTTTATCTGGTCTCTTTCATTATTTCCTTATTGCACCATATACTGGATATGCAGCTCTTCTATTAAACTTCTACTCACTTTTTGCTTGCTTTCGCCACCATGGACTACAACAGACAAATAAGTTAATGACATTTTTTCATTCTAAGCATATAAAGCATTCAGAAACAGGCCAATTTACAGTCAGTCATAATTTTGCAATGGAAAGCAATGGGGAAAAGCTATGATTAGTACCCAAAGCATCACGTTTCTATTTTGTAATATTTATAAATCATATCTTAAACTTAAAAACCAGTTTATTTCTATGAAATGTGGTTATGCATATTTAATTCTATAAAGGTTTCTTAGAGAACTATCTGCATCTTCTCTATCAAATTACTGTTTTCTCAAAACTTTTTACTCCTTGTTTCTTATTCTCAGCAATATACCAGAGAAGATAAAATTCAGTTAAAAAAATCTGAAGCCAGTTTCAATTTACTTGTACTTTTATTTTTATTTTGTATTCATATTATAAATACAGAATTTAGCCTTTTAGAAATCCTATAGATCCTTTGCAGACAAAACGTTTGTTTATATTGTTTGAAACTAAAGATCATAAAATGGAGTTGTGAGATTACTTCTGTGTGTGTGTGTAACAGCCCCTGATCATTTTTCATGCCGTGTTCTTCTGTCTGTTCAGAACACTTTTTCCACCAATACAACTTAATATTTGATGTAATTAATATATATATTCTTTCAATTTTCTAATAAAATGAAGAGTTCATATTGCTTAAACATAACCCTTTGGTTGGACTTCTAATAAAAATATTTCAATTATTTTAAATTGTCGTTTCTAGGCCTTTCGAAAGTTAAGCTCATCTTGGTCTGTTTTAATCTGGATATTATGGTGACGGCTAGAGTCTAAAGGTGTGTGCAGCACTGTCCAATAGCAAAAGAATTAAAATAGCACACAGTACTTAAATAATTTTTTTAAAAATGTTTGGGCCACACAATATATGATCATAACATGTTCATCACTGTTTATAGAATAAATGGCTTTGAGAGCTATGAGTTTATTTCAGCGTTCTAAACTGTTCTAGAAAAAGTGCTCAAACCTGCATAGTGGCAATAGTGGAAACAAGGTAACTATGACATTGTTTCTTTACAGATAGGGCAGAGCTGCTCAGTGACCATCAGAGAGGAGCGAAGCAACTTAGACTTCCAGTGGATATCAGTCTTGACAGCTTTGCTTTCTTCCCCTAGATTAATAGAGTGGAACTAACAGTTGGTGTACTCGGCAAGGGGCATTTAGCTGCAGGTCCAGCTACATTTCCATACAATGAAATGTTGTAGTATCAGACAAGCTGCAGGTAACCATCCGGAAAAGAGGAAAATCTGCCCATGGACAACCATCCTACTCCCCATTAATTACAAGTCTTTTCTCCGACCTCTAAACACTTGAGCTAATGGGAACACAGTGCTAAGCAAGGAATGAACTGTGCTGGATAAAGGGCTGCTGAATCTTGCTTCCACTTTAGAAGAGAGAACAACGAGGGCTGAGCTGTTGCTGTGATACATCAAGTCTCCTCAAAGCATTTTACTTGGGAACTCATTTAAACCTTCTTGCTTGGGAATAATTCATGAGATTGGTAAATCTGGCTTTGGATTTGTAATGGATATTGCACAATAGAAAACAAAAAGGCAAAACCCACAGAATTTGGACCTTAAATGTAAGCATACAGTATTTGAGGGCAAAATTTGTCCCATGTTACTCAACAGAAAGTCAGAAGAGAAACAGCAATCACCCTAGGAGGATGAAGGCAATGCCACCAATATCCAAAAATGTGCAAAAAACCCCCACATGCATTTTTATATTTCCCTTTTCAATGTTCTTTCATCTGTGTGATATAGGGTTGAAGAGTTAATAAAATTTCACTGCTACAAGAGGTCATTTCACAACTAAATGTAGCAATTTGAAGTGGGAAGTGTAACAAATACCAAGATGTTTAACGAGGTGACATTCTGGATGTACTCTTTGAAGAGTATGTTTGCAGAATTGTTTGATTACTTAGAGCATGCAGGAAACTGTAAACACAACAGAGCGTTAGTGTTGATTTTCAGAATTGCATTCAGATCAAACGTCACCATTCCACTTGGAATTACAAATAAATCTGGTACTGAATTACCTACTATTGTGGAAATGTTCCTGTGCAATTTGCATAGCAAAATGCTCAGAAAAATGGCACTTCTTTCAGCCTAAATATTAAGAAGGTAAGACTTGAATTTGCTTACTCATATTAAAACAACTGCAGCCAGTCTTAATATTGATGAAAAAGTTTTGTTTAAACAGCACATAGCTGCAGTTTAATCACGTCTCACATCAGTTAGATCTTTACATCTTTTCCTGCTGACAGCAACTGTAGAATGGTTTACTTATAAACTGCCAGTATGCCAATACTCCAACTGTCAATGTTGATTTTATTTAAAAGAAGCAGGCTGTGTAAGTGGCTTTGCGTATCAATGCATAGACTCAGTGCCTAACACTGTTCCATGTTCATCTCAGCTCCTAAATCACATGCAACGTACAGAATTCAGTCTTTGGCCCAATTATTATTGAAAGAGCAAGAAATCATAGATATCTAATCACACTGGAATTGACTGTGCTGCGGGAAAGAGTTTGGTTTTGTGTCAATCTTGTTGCCATTAATTGTGTCAATCAGATAACCTAAATAAAAAACAAATGTTAGTCCTTTCTATTATTGTTGTTGTTGTTGTTGTTGTTATTCTCAATTTTGTACAATTCTTTAATTATTTCTTGACATTATTCTACATTTGTCACCATGTTGATAAAAAAATATAAACTTTTTTCCACACCTCTCACTGTGCTTCATGGATGTTATACATTGAAATCAACACAGAAATTCAGCAGGATGAGTAACGGAGGGAGGCAAATTCATTAGAGGGAAGAAAGCAGAAACATGAACAAACTTTAAAAAGGACTATTAAAAAAAGCAACCTGTGTGATGTCCACTTCCCCTCCCCAAAATTTCTGTTTGGGTTTTGAAAGTTTAAGTTCTCTCTGTGTACCCAATTTTGTCTCCTTCTGGATCCTGCAGTGACACCACAGCACCTGCTTTACTTTAAAGATTTCGTTAATGAGAAATGGCAAATGTTGATATCTGAAATGGATAGCAGTCATCAGTGCCTGTCCTCCTTGCCTCCTCCAAGATCACAGATAAATTGTTTCAGCCCGATGTCTACTGCCTCAAAGGTGAAATTCATCAACCTTGGTGGCTTAAAAACAGTTAGAGTCATAGAATGATTTGGGTCAGAAGGGACATAAAAGATCATCTACTTGCTACCTCCATGCTATGGGCAGAGACATGTTCGACTAGACCAGGTTGCTCAAAGCCCCATCCAACAATCCCAGCGATGGGGCATCCACAGCTTCCCTGGGCAACCTGTGCAAATGCCTCACCACCCCCACCACTCCTCACTATCTCACCACCCCCGCAGTTAAGACATTAAATCTTAAGTAAGGAGTTTCTTCCCAGTATCTAACCTAAATCAGTTTGATTCCATTCCCTCTTGTCCTATCACTCCATACCTTTGTCAGAAGTCCCTCTCCAGCTCTTGTCACCCCTTTAGATACTAGGGGACTCTAAGGTCTTGCCAAAGCCTTTTCTTCTCCAGGCAGAACAACCCCAGCCTTCTCTGCCTGTTTTCAGGAGGTAAAATAACTTAAGTATTCCCTAATCTTTTCTTTCCATACAGTAGCTAGAATAACCATGACAACTGATTTCAGCCAATTAATGATGAAAAACCAAATTAAACTCTTCTGCTGGAGTGTCATTAATGTATGTATCCCTCCTGAACAGTGAATCAAACCTTCCCTTTGTTTTCTGCCTCATTACTACTGTACTTACAGAAGACTTTCCAGATATGTGGTGTCCCTGGTGACTTCTGAACTCACTTTCTGCCTTAAGGACATGACAAGAATTTCTAATGTATCATATCTGGCCTTTTATCCTACCTCAAAACAAGGTCAATAGCAGTATGTAGGAAACAGCATAAGAAATGGGCAAATGTGTACTAATTGTTTAACAGCATCTTGTGGTTGAGGAACATCCTGAACAAGAGGTCACATCTTTGTGTATAATAGAGCAGGGAGAAGTTTTTTATCTCCCCAATGAATTTTCTCCAAAATTGAAAGGTATTTTTAACTTACACAATACTCCCAGTATTAGGTACCATAGCAAAGCACAGACTGGGAGAAATAATCTCCGTTAGTCTGTGCTGAACCTACTGCCTATGAACATATCCAATGTGTTGTTACCAATTTATCAGTTTTCTCTTTCTGGTCCTTCATTCTCTTGGATTTTGTCAGTTTGCACTTCTCTGATACGTGGCAGCTTCTATACCTTCTTTATACCTTTGTGTAGCAGAGTTAACACAACTGAGGCTTCTTTTGAGATGTTGACACCATTAGACTTCATGTGCTCTCTCATGAAAAATTTGAATTTGATGAGCATCATCTTCCAACTCTCCTTTCTCTTTTCCCAAAACCCTAGGAGAAAAAGGAAAGTAGGGGAAATAAACAACATTTATAATTGCAATTTAGCACTGAAACAATAATTTCTCTTTGACAGTTACCTCCATGTAGAGTAAATGTCACTTGCTTTGCAATCATAATGAGAGGTTTTTGCACTCAAATTGCACTTTGTATAGCACTGACGAAGCCATAGGAGAAGAGTCCACTAACACATGTGAGTGAGGGCAGTGGGTGCAGAACAGAGATAACTTGAATAAATTTAGGCTTTGACACCAATGAGGACAACACAGGTTAATTAACTCAATGAAGAAAGAAATTATTCCGTATTTGGGTCCATTATGCCATAAGAAGATACCTCTGAGCAGCAAGCCAGTAGTGCAACACAAGCCTGCTGAGCAGGGGCTGAAGTGAAGCCATGTTTGGGGGGTCAGACCCAGCTGTAGCCATCAGCCTGAGCTCAAGTCTTTCACGAAGGATGTTTGGAGATACTTTCTACTCCTAGGATTTCCTTGAACACCCAGTAAAACAAAAGGAAAAAAAAATGCACAAAGGACCATATTGTCTTATAACTGATTCTATATCCTCACTAGAAATAAACAAGCAAAACCCAAAACAACATGTCTTTTTGTAATTTTTATTTTTATTATTTTTTATTATTCATTCCAAGTGGATTGTTTAGCTGGTCACATATCAAGTGGATATAAGCCACCTTGCTACACCCTACATATTTTGGAAGAGAAAATGAAGGAAATTCCAGTAATAGTTGACAGAGGTCAGGGTCCTATACTTATCATTTTAAGGAATCATTTTAAGGCCCTATGCTTATAATTTTCAGAGAAAGCTGTTAGGTTTTTCATTACATGTCCCTACATCTGTTTGTGTGTGTAAATGTAGGTATTACCAAATGATAAATTTGTATACAAGTGCATAAATGTCAGCAAAAGCATATATGTATATTTACATGTGGTCTTACATTATATAAACTCAGGTTTTTAGAACAGGAAATAAAGAAGTTATGCACTATTTTTTTTTTTTTTTACACTTCAGAGTTCAAGTAACATCCCCACATTCGCACATTTGCAGACATAGTTAATAGAGTTTAGACCTTTATGTTGGGACAAATCTGTACTGATTTGGGTTGTCTAAGAGTTACGCATTATCAGTTAGAGAAAGGCACCCCCAAAAGTCAAAGTTTGAAGAGGTGGGATCATGTATCACCTGGGTGCTACACAGCCAATTTAACAGTTTGCTTAAATTGGATGTCTCACTTCAAGGTAGTTAAAGCAAGAGAAGCAGACATTTTTTTTCCAACTATTTGATTGCTGTAAGTTAGCTCAGGAAGATCATCTGAATATGCAAATAGCTGGATGAAAAAAACATGAGAAAGTAAGGTAATAACACTTGTGCTCTGGCAAAGACATAGAGAAATCCAGGCAGAGATGTGTTGGGAGTTGGGTTTGCAATATATGAGAAACTGTTGTTTGAACATATTTCAAAATGGCTTTTTGTAGTGTTTCT
>JAWWES010000453.1:0-10841 GCA_035583135.1 Lophotriccus pileatus | reverse complement strand
GAAGTAACGGGGTGATTTGGGGGTGAACGGGGGAGTTTGGGGGAATGCGTGTCGTGCGCTCGGTGGGGGCGCGCAGGGGATGCGCGGGGCTGTGCGCGGGGCGCGGGTGTGAAGGGGGGTGCGAGGGGGTGCAGGGGAGTGTGCAGGGGCTGTGGGCAGTGGGGGTGTGCAGGGGATGTGGGTAGTGGGGGTGTGCAGGGGATGTGCAGGGGGTGTGATCGCCGGGCTGTGTAGGGGGTACGCAGGGCTGGGAACGGGGGCTGCAGGGTTTTTCCCGGGGTGTGCACACTGGGGGTGCAGCGGCGTGCAAAAAGGGGTTTTCATAGGGTGGTTCACGGGGGGGTGCCCGAGGTGGGTGTAGGGGGGTGCTCAGGGGTACAGGGCTGTGCGTAAGGGGGCACAGGGAGTGCAGTGCAGTGCTCCAAGGCGCGATTCCAGCACGGCATCACGCCCCTGGGCTGGGGGGCAGGACACAGCTGGTGACACCTTCCCTTCAGCGCTCCCGGGCTGCCCAAGCCAAGCAAGAGCTGGACTCGAGCTGGAGTTCACTTACACGAGGGACTGGCACCCCCCAGAGCCTGGGCACAGCAGTGGAGCAATCCCTTAGTGCTGGCCCCCGGATTCTGGTGCATCCCGGGGCACGCTGGCACCAGAACACCTGGACGCGAGCCTTTTACAGGAGAGTGATTTTAACCCAAACTAAAATCAAATTAAGTCCTGAGCAGTGCAGACACAGACCGGGGGCACAACTGGTGTTCCCAACCACGTCGTGTTTTGCTGGGTATGAACCAAAGGCCCTTGATCCGACATGAGTTTTGGGCTGTTACCTCCCCCGGAACTGAAGTTCCTGGGCTTTGCCTCTTGGTTCTGCTGCAAGGAAATCTCTGAAATATTAAAGTGCATTTGGCCCCTTCCTTGAAGTGAATTACCAGGGCAGTTTGCAGGCAATTCCCATAATTGCATTTCCCCAAGTGCTTCAGCTTTGCTGCTGCTCCTTTATTATTGATGAGCTGCTTTACTCCAGCTCCCAGAAAAATGACCCCTGGCCTTTAAAGATGCTTTAACCATCTTTAAAAAAAAAAAACCCACAACAAAAAACCAAAAACAACAAAAAACAAAACAAAAAAAACCCACCTCAAAAGCAGCTTGAATTCTCCTTTCTCCTCCAGCTATTAGTTTACTTAGTGCTGCTAATTAGTCTAACTCGTTCCCCCCAGGAAGCTTGGAATGATTAGTGGGATGTGGTGCATCAGGAGACGCTGGGAAAATCGGTTGTGTCTCTTGATTCGGGCTGCACGACCTGCAGAGCCCTGAAGCTGGTCTTCCCAGACCATCCCTGTTCTCAGGAAGTGCATCCAAAGCATTTCCTACACACCAGCACATAACTGGGAATGTGCTTTGGGAAAACAGAAGCATTGAGGATAATCTTTATTTAATGTATTTCAGATATTTAATATGTAATTCTACATAATATATATATATTTTCTCTCATTTAATTTTTATGTGTAATTTATTTTTACATTTATTAATTTATTTTTATATATGTTTTAATTGTTTTATTTATGTTTATATTTTATATCCTTATTTTATTTGTTAATTTATCTATAACTTCTTTTTCACTTTATTATTATTTTATAGAAATTTCGATTATTTAATTTTACTTATATCTTATCTCTATTATACTTTATATTATTTTATATGTTACTTAATTTATAGTTTAAACTTTATTATTTTTATTAGCATTTAACTTATTTTATCTTTCTATTTTAACTTCTTATTTTGTTATTTAACTTGTAATTTATTTCTGACATTATATTTTATTGTCATTTTAATTGCTTTATTCTACTTATTTTATCTTATTTTTTAACACATTTTATTTTAAGCTTTGTTATTCCTTTTTTTTTACATTTTAATTATTTCATTTTACTTATTTTAACTTTTTATTATATATTATTTAAATTGTTATTTAGCTTATAATTTATTTTTAACTTTATTATTTTTTATTGACATTTTAATTGTTTGATTTTACTTTATCTTATCTGTTATTTAGCTTATAATTTATTTTAAACTTTATTATTGGCATTTAAATTACTTTATTTTACTTTTTATTTATTTAATTTACTTTCGTTTTCTTTTATATGGAAGGGTACAGAATCCAGTCCCAGAAAGATACACAATAGTCAAGGAACTCCACCAGGCTGGAAACCCCAAAAACCAAATCCCAGCTGCTGGTGACACCCCCACAGCAGCATTTCCCTCATCCTAAAAAAAGAATTGAGCCAGAAAAGCAACATTTGGGAGGAACTTGAAGGAACGGAGCTCACTTGATTCCCATCCTCAGGCAAAGGGATCCTGTCGGATCCAGGCTCCTTATGGGATCATGTGGCCCTGATGGGATCGTTTTTCCTCTTCATTCTCCTGATGGATCATTGTGGCCCTGATGGAATCACTGTGGCTCTTCATCCTTCCCCTCTGAATTTAATCCCTGCAGGGGTTTGAACCTCTTGAAGCACAAACCCACTCTGTGTCTGAGGGCTCTTGGCTGCCGGGATTCCCAGGATTCCCAGGGAGCGGGCCAGGGCTGTTGGGACCCACTCCGGGGGCAGGGATTAATGCACAGGCAGCTCCTGCTCCAGAGCCTCAGCAGAGAAGCATTTCCAGCAGCAAATCCCAGCCCTTGCTGATACAGCAGATGCTGCCTGCTGAGCTGGCAGGAGTTTTCCTGGCAGAGGGATTTGCTCACCAATCAAAACCGTGGCAGGAGGGAGCTGCCAGAACAGCAGCTGCTGGGCTGAGAGGTCCTGGGGAGCTTCCTGCGGGAAAGGCAGCTTTGATATTAAATGTATGATGTGAAATGAGAGCAAATATGTGTGTGTAGGAGTATCATGGAATGCCAGAATGGTTTGGGTTGGAAGGGACCTTAAGAATCATCCAGTGCCACCCCCTGCCATGGACAGGCACACCTCTTACTATCCCAGGTTGCTCCATCCTGGCCCTGGACCCTTCCAGGGATCCAGGGGCAGCCACACCTTCTCTGGGCAACCTGTGCCAGGGCCTCCTCACCCTCACAGGCCGGGAAGGATTCCTTCCCAATATCCCATCTATCCCTGCCCTCTGGCAGTGGAAGCCATTCCCTGTGTCCTGTCCTTCCAGGCCCTTGTCCCAAGTCCCCCTCCAGTTCTCTTGTGTAGTAATACATATATTATATATGAATTTTATATGGTTTATATTATATATGAATATATCAGTGTATAAGAAAATATAAACATTGAATACATAAGTAATAAAAAAATAGACACATCATAGAATCACAGAATCACTTATATTGGAAACTGCATCTAAGATCTTATAGAAATAAGAATAAAGGAATGGAAAAAAATGAAAAGGAAAAAATGAAAAGGAGAAAATGAAAGTCTAAAAACTAAAAAAGAAAGGGCAAAATTATCTGTAATAAGTAGCCATAATGTCCTGGGGGGTGGTGCATCCGTTCCCTTCCTGACCACTCCAAGGAGCAGGTAAAGACAGAAATTGAGTTTGGGATTATATTCCAGATTTGGTTTGCATTGTACTGCATTTGGTTTGCATTGCATTGCATTTGGTTTGCACTGTATTGTATTTGGCCAAATACTGTGCATTTTGACTTGAAGATTTGGGAAGCTAATAATCCTTAAATTTCCTTTTGCACTGTCCTGAGAATTGGGATTAAGTTTCCTTTCGATTTTCTTGAGACAAAGGAATTTAGGACCCAGAGAAGCTTCCTTCGTTTTTCTTCTAGTCTTGCTAGGAATCCCTAGAATGTGGTAGCTGGAGATGATGTACTGTGGGTCTCCTTGTTTTGTTTCATTTTACATGCAGATTTATTCTGTGCTAAAAGTTGCGGTTTGTTTGTTTGTTTGCTTAGGGGAAGTAACCCCAGTAATCCCAGACGAGTAACAGAAACTCTACCGCGCCGTTTGAAACCTAAAATTAAGATTTGTCCTTTCGTAACCATGCATTGTATGTGAAATTGCAATAGATGCATTTTAGCACCCAAGGAGATGCAAGGAATAAGGTTAAAGCGAGCTTTGAATTTGTGTTGCATTAGGTGTGGTGATAATCAAAGCTTGGAAGAGACCGAGAGAGCGACTATTATTGTCAAACAACCGGTAGGTGCGTAAATTTTACATTCGCTCAAATTAACAGTAGGACACGCATTTTGTGGTTTACAGCGACATCTTGTGACTTTAGGAGGTAACGCAACTGGAACGCATAAAACTTAGAAAATAGACAATTTTACAGAATTAACAGGTGTGCAAATGTACGTGTGTGAGCGTGTCTGAGTCTGAGATGCAGTGTCGATGCGAAGCGAGTCGGAGTCCCAATCTGCCGTTCTGACTTGGCCCCCAAGGGCAGCAGCCAGAGAAGGACGAAATGACTGAGAATTTAATGCATGAAGCGGTGGAATAAACTGAAAAATATTTTTAGGCACAAGCCAGGATTTTATAAAAAAACTTACCCAGGTAGAAGACACTGATTGGAATCTAGGACAGTTGGAACTAGAATGAAAAATTCAGCGAAGAGAATTACTTGAAGAATTACAGGGAACATTGTGTAGATTTACAAAGTACTTAGGATAAAAGGGACATGAGCCATTAGTGATTGAAAACTTTAGTAACTGGGAACCCGTGTGGGCTCATGACCCCTATATTGGGTGGCATATTACTGATGATAGGATTGTTTGAATTAACCCCTGTACCTGTTTTCATGAGTATCGATTATATAACAAAGTAAAAGACACCTGGAACATACTATCCCCTTTCAGAAAGAGAGGTGAAGACAAAGGATCCTGAATTATAAGCACAACGGAATAAGTATTGTCCTCAGCTCCCACAAAAAAAGGGAAACAAACTAAGTACAGAAATAAACACTAAAATGCCTCTGGGTTGTATTTTAAAACACTGGAAAGAATTAGGTGGAATTCCTGGAGGGAATCTGAGCAAAAGAACATTTTTAAAATAAGTTAGATGATGGTGCAAAATGGCCACCAGAAGGAAGTATTAAATACAATACCATTTTACAGCTCATGTTGTTTCTCTGTAGAAGGAAAAGTGGGATGAAGTAATGTACATAGACATGTTTTTCACCTTGAGAAATAAACCCGCATGGCAGAAAAACTGCAGAATAAATATCCCACCCCAAGATCCTTTTGCCTTAACACTGGAAAAGGATCGCAAAAATCATAAACCCAAAAAAATGTTGTTGTGATGCTTGCAGTATTGGGCAGCAGTGTCTTAAGTTAGGAAGGAAGGATAGTGATGAAGAGAGTGTCTTAGACCTCCAAGAACTACAACTAGCACCCTTTAGAGGACCAGAGCAGGCTAGACAAGGACCCAGCAGCCTGCAGCAATCAGGAATAGGTCATTCAGTGAGTATAGCAGAAAGTGTAGAAGAACCAGAGGAGGGGGTAAGCAGGACACAACATAGCCGGGCTGGGAGATAGAAAACCACAAACAAAACTGGGACCAAAGCAAGATCCAAAGCGGAGGCAAGCCACATGGTGGCAACATTATGCCAAGTAATAACTCCTGCAGGTACTCAAACCAGAGTAAAAGCTCCCTTTTCTGCAAGTGATTTAAATAGTTGGAGAGAAGAAGCCAAAAGATACAGAGAAGACCCTGAGAAGGTGACTATAAGATTTGAACTAATTGCGAAAAACCAAGACATTGACTGGGCTGATATCGATTTCACGTTATCAGAACTGACAGAAACAGAAAAAGAACTTGTAATCAACACAGCTAGACAAAACATAGAAGCACAAATTGCTACAAATGTTTTAAGAGGGAACATAACATTTTTCCAAAACAAAACCCTAATTGGGATCCAAATGATTCAGTGCAATATAGGCTGCTAGAACAATACAGAAATTTAATCCTGGTGGGATTAAGAAACGCCATACCCAGAGCAGTAAATTGGGCAGCTTTGTATGAAGTGAGACAGGCACGAGATGAAACCCCCGCAGCGTTTTTAGACAGACTTAGAGATGCTATGAGGAAATACACTACCTTAGACCCGGCGTCAAAAGAGGGTAAACTGCAACTAGTAGGGTTACTAACGGGACAAAGCAATCTTGATATTAGAAGGAAATTACAGAAAATAGACCGTCCTGCCAATAAAGACTTAGAGGTAATAATGAATGAAGCTTGGAAAGTATATTGCAATAGAGAGAAAAGGGAAGATAGAAAATTGTCAAGAGTAGTAGCAGCTGCTATGATCCAAAACCTGAATTCCTCAGGACCAGGCACAAGGGGTCCGGGCAGGGGACAGACTACAAGGGGAAGAGGAGGTTTCCCCCCAGCAGCCAAGAATAAGACAAGCTCAGTGCCTACAAACAGGCCATTGGAAACAAGACTGTCCAAAGTTGGCAAATAAGAACTCAAAAGGAGCTGTCATCGCTCATCAGAATGGAGAATGAGGGGGACCAGTGGATTTACCCCTGGCAGATCCATTGGTCAGAACTGAGTTCGGGGAAAAATGAAAAAGAACCAGATTTTCTAATTGACGTTGGAGTTACATTTTCGGTTTTGAATCAAGAACTAGTACCTAAAAGCAGTGAGTTTGTTCAAGTTATAGGAGTAACAGGTCAACGAGAAAAAGCTTTCTTTCTGAAACCTCTCAAGTACAAAATTGGGAAACAAATGGGAGTTCATCAATTCTTATATTTGCCTAATTTCCCGAAGCCTTTGCTGGGGAGAGATTTATTACAAAACCTTGGGAGCTGTAATTAAAATTAACAAGGGTAAATCTGAATTTCAAGTAAATGAAGAACAACTAATAGTGGCCCTGAGTTTAGCCATAAGCTGCATAGAACCAGAGCAAAGCAATCAAAAGATCACTCAGACTTTGGATCAGGTATATCCCTTGGTATGGGCTACCGATACACCTGGCAGATCAAAACAAACAACCCCCATTCAAATAAAACTACTGCCAGGAGCAAGACCAGTAGCTAGAAAACAGTATCCACTGAGACTAGAAGACAGAAAAGGAATTGAACCTTTAATTCAAAACTTTTTAAAATTAGGACTCTTAATAGGGTGTGAATCAGATTTTAACACCCCAGTTCTCCCAATCAAGAAACCAAATGAAGCCTATAGACTAGTTCAAGATTTAAGGGCTGTAAATGAAATAGCAAAACCAATTTATCTGGTAGTGGCCAATCCCTATACACTTCTAACAAAATTAAAAAATAACTTGATTTGGTTTGCAGTATTAGATTTAAAAGACGATTTTTTCTGTCTCCCCTTGGACCTAGAGAGCCAAAAGATATTTGCATTCGAATGGGAATCAGTTAGTAGTGGAAGAGAGATGCAATAGACCTGGACTGTTTTACCTTAGCGGTTCAAAAATTCACCAACTTTCGTAATCAGTTGGCCAAAGAATTAGAACTATGGGAGATGGTGCTCTTCTGCAGTATGTAGATGACTTACTGATAGCAACAAAAACAGAAGAGGAATGCCTACAGTGGACAGTCTATCTTTTAAACTTCCTGGGTTTAAATGGTTATCGAGTCTCCCAACAGAAAGCACAGCTGGCGGAAGAGAAAGTGGTATACCTGGGATACGAAGTCTCTGGAGGACAGCTGTAACAAAGCCCTTTTGGCTGTTCTCACACGAACGCCAAGGAACGGCTTTAGGGGTCCTGGCTCAGCAGCTAGGGCCATACAAAAGGGCAGTAGCCTACTTCTCCAAACAGCTGGATGAGGCAAGCAAAGGATGGCCCACCTGCCTGAGGGCAGTAGCTGCAGTGGTTACAGATATAGAAAAGGCCAGGAAACTCACAATGGAACAGAAAATGACTGTGTTGGTGTCCCACAGTGTATCAGCAGTACCGGAGCAAAAAGGCAACCATTGGTTATCGCCTTCCTGGTTCCTGAAATACCAGGCGATCCTGGCTGAATCAGATGATGTGACCATTCAGGTGACTAACACTGTCAATCCAGCTTCATTCCTAGAAAGAAGAATGTCAGCCGAACCGCTTGAACACGACTGCCTGGAAACCATGGAAGCAGTGTACTCCAGCCGCCCGGATCTTGAAGAAGAACCGCTTCAAGATGCAGACCATTGGTTTTCAGATGGCAGCAGTTTTGTGAAACATAAGAATGGCTGGTTATGCAGTTACTACAACAGAAAAGGTAATTGAGTCAAACCCTTTACCTGCAGGAACTTCAGCCCAGAAAGCAGAACTGATAGCTCTCACCCAAGCCCTTGAACTGGCAAAAGGGAGGCGAATAAACATCTGTACAGATCCCAAGTGTGCCTTCTCTGTTGTGCATGCCCATGGCCCAACATGGAAAGAACGAGGCCTATTGACTGCCCAAGGGAAAGCTGTAAAGCACGCTGAAGAGATTCTCCAGCTGTTAGAACCCGTCCAGCTCCCATCACAGGTGGCTATAATGCACTGTAAAGGACACCTGAAAGGTAACACGGTTCCAGAAACAGGTAATCGGAAAGCCGATGCAGAAGCTAAATTAGCTGCCTCAAGAAGCGGAGAATTAACAATAGCAGCTGTAGTGCCAGAGAAGTTAGATACAGATTTCCAGCCAGAATACCAAGAGGCAGATCTTAAGTGGATACATAAAAATGGAGGTAAGCTATTGGACAATGGGTGGGGCCAGTTGAAAATCTTGTTCAAAGGAGCAGTTTGGAGATCATGGGAAAAAAAAAGTGAATATTGGATAAAACCTCTCTGATTTTAGCATGTGAGAATGTGTATGGACCTCACACATTTTCTAAGCACATCTCCCTGTACAGTGAGGAAGGTTGCTTTGAGAAAAGACATCCCTCCCCTTGACCAATATCAGCAGCACAGACAGACTGATCCCTCTGCTGCTCAGACAAGGATTTTTCCACACCTGACTGCCAGGCCCAGAATCCCTGTCTTACTATCCTTGGTTAAAGATGAAAAAATAAAGCACTGAGGGTGAGATTCATCTCACCTTTGACCAACAGCATTCAAAAATAACGGGCTAATTAGATTTTTTTATTCTTTATTCATGCGTTCAATGGATAGAAATTCCAATGATGGAGCCATTTCATCTGCCTTTTTATTCTAAACTAAAAAGAGAGCCTTGGTAATTAGATTAAACTCAATGTATGATTTTCTGATGAACTTTCTCATGGAGATTCAGGGTCAGAGGCATGATGGTATTTAAACTTTCAGCTCCCTCTTTAGGCAACTGCCTCACATTGATCTTACCTGAGTAATTTCTGAGATTGGGATATAATTAGAGTATAAAGATCATATGTGAAGTCTGTGGCAAGCCTTACTGAAATAAGTCTTTCAAGAAATACTGCACCCTGTCTTGGATAATATCAATAGTATTTTTCATGTCTGCTTCATTACTGAGATATAATTAATGGGAGAATGCATTTAGAGCTTGCACATTTATGAATAATTTTTTAAGATGTAAATGGTAAATTTTAAAACTTAAATTACCGTAAATTATTGTGCTTTCCTTTTTATTATTGATGGTAATGTTCTTTCCATCTTTCAGTTATATTGATAGAAAGCTATTAACAAATTAATTAAAGGTAATGGGTGGGTGCAAGGAGCACAAGGTAATATGTGTTACATTAGTAACTAACTCAGGAGAGCACTTAGACCCACGGATGCAGTTAACTTACCACAATTTTAATCAGGTTTGATAATGTTCTTATTAAATCCATTTTAAAAAATGAAGCTGTAATGAAAATACTGCATGCACAGTTTCAGTATGACCTGCCTAATTTTAAAATTATATATTTTTAATATTAATTTCAACTTGCCTTTGGTGAATAGAATAAAATCATCTACCCAAATTACCAAATCATAACAAACTTCAAAGGCAATCCTGCTTTAGGAAGTGCTGTCCCCTACTGTTGTATTTTAGGAAGACAAGCAAAAAATGCTCAAGGACCATCAGCTATAACATTTCCAGGGCCTGAAAAACAACAGCAAGTTCTAGAATCGATTTGAAAGTTTTCTGACTCAGATGTTTAACTTAATTTTTGAGCAGTCCAGGAAGAGAACCTTCAATTTAGATGAGCAGAGAAAAATAAAACCCACTTGTTTACTTTCAATCTGAAAATAAATCTCCCTGATTTCTTTCTCTGTGAAATTCAAATTCTGCCTTTCACCACATTAATAAGATTACCATATTTGCATGTGTTGTTAATCATAAAAGCTTATTTAATTTATATGCCTTTATTTACTTTCTGAACTAATGGTATGGTGAATGTTTAAAGAGCACATAGCTGATATTATCCTCTCTATTATTGCTTAATGCTTACAGCGCAGAGGAGCCTCAACACCTCTAGAAATGACTGATGTCCCTGGTGCTTAGCCCAGTAATACACACAAGGAGGAGGGAAAGAAGAACTGAAACAAAACTTGTGCTTTGATGTCCTCAAGTAATAATGGCAAAGTCAGAATCTGGTCTGGACATCAACAGACAGTTATTTCTGATTTGGGAGTGTTCTGTTCTTACTATATACCCATGGTGATACTAAGCTGCTTAAATACCCTCTCTAAATGGCTCACAGGACTTAAGTCACATTGTCCAATAACAGCCTTTTCTGTGGAAATAGTTTTCTATGGAAAGCCTCAAATAGTTTTCTTTTTAGCTAAGAGTATTTTACTCTCAGCTGGTTTTAAATGAGAAGTGTTAAATCTTACTTTATAGCATGATTTCTGTCACGTAATCATAGGAAATACATTTTTCAGAAAAACCCTTAGAATATTCTGTTTTCTGACATGAAAGGTTTAATACACAATGGCTCAAAAAATAAAATAAAAAAAAAAAAAAAAAAAGCTGCTTTGCACAGTAG
>JAWWES010000451.1:0-10881 GCA_035583135.1 Lophotriccus pileatus | reverse complement strand
CTTCCAGGGATGGGGCAGCCACAGCTTCTCTGGGAATTCCATCCCAGCCCCTCCCCACCCTCCCAGCCAAGAATTCCTTCCCAATATCCCATCTAACCCTCTGGCAGTGGGAAGCCATTCCCTGTGTCCTGTCCCTCCATCCCTTGTCCCAGGTCCCTCTCCAGCTCTCCTGGAGCCCCTTTAGGCACTGGAAGGGCTCTCAGGTTTCCATGGATCCTTCTCTTCTCCAGGTTGAGCACCCCCAGCCCTCTCCTGAGTCACTGAGGCTGATTTAAAACCCATCCAGGCGTGTGAAGCCTTCCAGTGACATTTTCCAAGGCACATCCCTGTGCCCTGTTTGCCATTTCACCACCACTCCCCCGACAGCTCCTCCTCCAGCTCCCTTTTTCCCCAACCTCCACCAGCCCAGCCCATTTTCTATTTCCTGCAAAACTTTTCCACTTGACTGTTCACCCCTTTCCCCCCGTATTGTGAATAAAAGACCTTCATCCTGAGATGGACTCCTGGGGCCACCCCATTATTATATTATTTATCTGTTGAGAATGAACTCTTGATTCCATTTCTTCTTTTCTCTGTCTTAATAAGCTTTTAATACCCAGTGGAAGTTAAACAATCCCCCCTTGGCTATTGAGTTTCCCTAAAAGCCTCTTTGATGGCCTTTATAAAAAAGCCCTAAGGAAAATGTATTAACTGCTCTCCATTATCCACTACTTTGTTGACTTAACATAAGAAGGGAAATTCCTGCCCCCCCAGCCATATTCCAAGCACACAGGAGGGGTTTTAATTCTGCCTTTAATTATTGTTTCAATTTGCCTCCTGAAAGGATCTTTGCAAAGTGCTCAGGTAAACCATTTCTCTGCTGCAAAAATGCAGGTTTTGTGGATTAATCAAAGCCTGATGTCAAATTTATCAGAAACGCAGCTTTAGGGTTAATTAAAACTACTTGGGAATTTATCTGAAAGTCCAGGAAATGCTGCTGAAACCTCCTTTTTTTTTTGGCATGTGAAAAATGTGTTTCTTTCTGAAGCTCTTAAATGAAACATTCTAATTTCCCCTTTTCAAACAATATTTCAAGATTAAGTGCATTTTAACCTCCCTCTCCCCGTTGTATTGATGGGTTTCTGGGTTTTTCGATAGCAACCAGCTCCAACCAGAGAGAGAGAAACTGCCTTTTCCCAGCCCACTTTTCTCCCTCAACAGAACAAAATGAATTAATAAAGTGTTGGGGGCCATTTCCAGCCCTTCCCCTCCTCCTCTGAAAGCAGAAAGCAGGTTGTTTATGACATTTTCCAGCTCGGGGATGGAAAGCAGGGGCTATCCAAGATTCCAAGGAGCACGAGGGCCTCTCCAGGTGGAGACATGGCTGTTGTGATGTCCAGGCTTGGTCTGCTCCAGAATATTCCTCATCCCAAGGGAAGGGATGCACTGGGGGGTTGTCTTGTCCCTGGACCTACAGGACACCTCTGATAAGAAATGTTCCCTTTCAAAAAATTCCAGTTTCTTGCTGGTGCAAGGGCATCTCTGACTGGAACAGCAGGATGGGTTGGAGCTGGCGAACTTTTTCATGGATTAAGGGGAGTTTCACATGACTTTCTCCTTGGAAAAGGCATGAAATGCTTGGGAGGAGCTCAGCAGAGATATTTCGTGTAAAGCCTAAAACCTGGCTGAGCTCATGGCACTTCCAAGGGAAATTCCCTGGAGAGAGTTTTTTGTGGGATGGGTCCACAAAGCTCTTTTTCTTTCCTTGCACCTCTCCCAACTGGATGTGACGGGAAGTTGCCAGAAATCCCTCATGGTGGAGCAGGGAACCAAACCCTCGCCCTGTCCTCTGTTTCCAGGTCCTGTTGTGCGAGGCCAACTCTCCAGGCAGCTCTCCAGGCACTGCAGCCTTCCAGGTAAAACAATGGAAAGGGATGTCCTGGGACAAGCCTGAGGGTGGATGAATGTGCTGGTGAAGGAGGGTTCCAGAATGTTTGAGTTCCAGCAGTGGCCTTGTGCCACTCATGATTCCCAATCACTGGTGGTTCCTCAGTGGCTTCCACCCCTTCACCAACCTGTGGATGTTGTCCAAGGATCCTGGGATGCTGATGTGTCCAAGGATGTTTTTGTGTCCAAGGATGTTGATGTGTTTGTGGGACAAGATGAGTTTGAGGCCAGGAGTGGAGCTGAGCCAACACCTTTCAGTGGGGACTTCCAGGTCTTCCCAAATCCTGGGCTTTGATGTCTTCAAAATGTGACTCGAGCCAGTATCAAGTTGTGCCAGGGGAGGGGCAGGTTGGATATTGGGAAAATTCCTTCATAGAAAGTGTTGTCCAGCCCTGGCACAGCTGCCCAGGGCAGGGGGGAGTGCCCATCCCTGGGGGGATTTACCAGCCGTGGGGACATGGGTCAGTGTGGGGGAAAGGTTGGACTTGATGATCTCAGAGGGCTTTTCCAGC
Organism: Lophotriccus pileatus; assembly: GCA_035583135.1. Taxonomy (NCBI): domain Eukaryota; kingdom Metazoa; phylum Chordata; class Aves; order Passeriformes; family Tyrannidae; genus Lophotriccus; species Lophotriccus pileatus. The sequence goes on along the minus strand of JAWWES010000451.1, from coordinate 8,443 downwards.
CCTGTGATTCCATGTTGGGCAGTCTCAGGTGGAAGCTCAACCTCCCCTCACCCTGCTCAGCTCGGCCTTGGCTCCCACACCTGCGCAGGGAGGTTTGATCCAGCACATTCCTCAGCTTGGGGGAAAGGCCACACTCCAAAGCCACAAACAGTCGGTGCCCAAAGGACTTCCCGCTCCAGAAAGGAAATGGGAAGGGGAAAATTGCAGCTGGGAAGTGGAAGGGAGGCTTCCAAGGGCTGGATTAGACTCTGGCACATTTTCCAATCTTGGCCCCAAACTCTCTTTGAGCAGGAAAAGGTGCAAAGAGTGGGAGAAAGGGGAAGTGGGGGGGAATAATTTGCAGGCTATAGGCTCTGTTTTGGGATGAGATGGATCTAGTTCTCTGCAAATTGCTTCATGTCCCTGTGGCTAGAGATGGGATAGAGGTAATGATGGGCTTTGGGATGGCTGCTCTGGCTGGAGTAGGATTTTTTGGAGCCCTGGAATAAGGATGGGACCCAAGTGTACTGAGTCCATCTCCATGTACTGGGACATGATTCAGCTCATGCGATTAAGGCTGCAGTGATTTTGGCAGACCTTTGATCCCAAAAAAAGAAGGGAAAACTACAAAGTCTGGGGTGAGTGTCCACGAGGAAGAGGCTCAGCAGGAGCCCCAGGATGTGGTGCTGTGATGTCTGACCCCGAAGTACCCACAGATCTGGGTCAAATTGGACAGACTTGGTGCAAAATGGGACAAGAATTCCTGGGAGGGGAAGAAAGGCCAAAACTGCTTGGATGAAGGAAATGTGGGTCCGTGCTGCACGTATGGATTCACCCTGCTCTGTATGGACCAGCAGTGCCATTCCTGGCCAACCTTCTTGGTTTTTAGAAATTTAACCCTTTTCTTAACCCTTTGGTGCTGAGCAAAAAAAAAAAAAAAAGGAGTTTGGCATGAGGAAAAGATCCCAATTTGCTCTTTCCCCGGGGATGTTAAGAGTTGCCCCAATTCCCACCTTTTGCATTTGCCTTCCTGATGCTGACAGCTTGGCCAGCAAGCTGAGAAATCTCCTGGGATCTCCCCAGTTCCCTAATTCCCAGGAGTGTGCAGATTTTCTGCTTGGCAGAAATGTCCACATGGGAAGCAAGTGTAGTTCCAGCTGCCTGGAAAATACTGAAGGGACTGATTCCTGAATGGGACTCCTGGCAAATTCAGAGGGAAAGCAGATTCCCACGTAAGGAAAGACAGCTGGATCCATTTTTGTGCAGCCAATGAGTGATCAGAGGGCACAGAATGTTCCTGTGTACAATCATCCTGGAAACTGTGACCTGGGGAACACCTTTCCCCCCTTTCCTCTGTGATTCCTTGAGGCTCCTGAAGGAACTTTCCACTTTGCACACGAGGCCTGTTAGTTGGGTTTTTACAAATCAAATTCATATCTCCTCCCTGCTGAGTGCTTGCAAAAAAACCCCAAACCCTCAATCCTATTTGGAAGAAGATGTGGAATTTGCTGCCTCGCCTTTGGCTCCAGGCAATTAAAACCCATTTATATGACATCCTTCAGCACCGATGGAGCTGCGTGATGCACAAACTTAATTAACTTAACCAAAGGGGACGAGGAGGGAATGAAATGCTGAGTAGAACTGGGAAGAAAAACTGGGATGAAGGAGGCGTTTATTGCCATGGATTTAACCTTAACTGTATCCTGAAATTGCTCTTGTTTTGCTCAGATTTCCAGGGAAGTCACGTGTTCCAGCAGTTTCCATTATGGCAAGATGCCTCTTGATTTTTTTTATAAGCCACATCACTCAGAAAGCAGGTGGAATCACTGAAGGAGTGATGCTGGCAGGGAGTTTGCTTCCAGCCTCCTCTTTGCAGAGAAGGAGGAAACTGTGTTTGTTCCAGCCTGGGCCAAATCCAGGCTTGCCATCCCAAAAGGTCCATACAAAACTGGAAAGAGCAGCTGTAATTCTAAACAAAAAGGGGGATTAATGGTGTTTTTCCAACTGGAGTTGTGGAGCAGAGCACAGACCCCTCTGCCAGCTCCTGGGGGGTGGTTTATTTTCCCTCGGCATCAGGAGCAGGGAAAGCTGGGAGAGAGCAGTTTCTCCTCCACATCTCTGCTCCAAGACTCCACCACCTGCCCTGAGGGATCCACCCAAAATCCCTGAGACCTGAGGGGGGTTGATGGAAGACAACAACACTTCCAGAAAGCTCCCCCAAGTTGTGCAAAGCCTCTGAAGGGAGAGCAAACCCTCGCCCTGGGCTGGCACTGCGCCATCTCTCCTCCTCCTCCTCTTCCTCCTCCTCCTCTTCCCAATCCTATTAGTATTAGAGAGGGATGGAGCTATAAGAGGAAAAGCCCATCTTTAGCAGCAGTGCTGACAGCTTGCCTTTTAAATCTTTGATAAGCACAAGCTTGCACAGCCACTCTGCTGCAGCTCAGCACGTGGAAGCAGCCACGCAGTGCCCAGGGCTGCTGGACATTTGGGAAGCACCTGGAGAACATCAGCCACTCCAGTGAACTTCAACCTGCAGTTCTTGCTCCGTCAGAAAGCCTTTCCCTCTCCACTTGTGTGCCAGGAACCTGCGTTCCAAACCTCGTCCTGTGTGGAGCTGTTCATCCCAAAAGGGTTTGCAAGGCCCTAGTGACACAGGATTCAGTTCCTGCAGCTCTCAGTTTGGGACTGCAGATGGTCCCTCTGCTTAACTGGGGGGCAAAACTGGCCCCTCTGGGACATTAATTAGGAACATTAATAGAGGCACTGACAAAGTCTTTGCCAGAGTCTCTGGGTGGAGAAGGCAGGGAAGAGTCAGAAATTGTGTCTCAGAAACTGCAATGAATGAGGGTGCTGGGGCATGCTGGGGTCCTGCTGCCCTCTCCTGGAGGCAGCTCCTCCTTCTGGACCAGGGGATGGCTTGTGGAGGTCGAGCATGGCCAGGTTGTCTGCAAGGCAAGTCCTTGGCATCCAGGTTTCTGGTAACCCCAAGCCACAGACACCTCAGCTCTTGGTCCTTTGGAGGCTGGAGCACCCAGTTCCAGCCCTTCTTCCCATAGAGAGGTGGAACAGCTTTTGGTTGTATCCCAAATCAGGCCAGATTTTTCACCGGAAGAGCAGAGATGGTTAAATTGTGTGAAAATGGAATTAGGCACTGCCAGAGGGCAGGGTTAGGTGGGATATTGGGAAGGAATTCTTGGCTGTGGGAGTGGAGAGGCCCTGGCACGGGTTGCCCAGAGCAGCTGTGGCTGCCCCATCCCTGGGAGTGTCCAAAGCCAGGTTGGAGCAACCTGGGCTAGTGGAAGGTGTCCCTGCCCATGGCAGGACCTGGATGATCTTTTGGGGGATGATTCTGGGATTCTCTGTCTCGCAGAGGCAGCAGCCCCTGGGCTGGGTAGAGTGTGTGGAAAAGGAGCATATACTGGATTTATTGCTCTGTGTGCCAACAGGATGATCCAGCTCAGTCATGGAGAGGCAAATCCCTTGTATGGGGCAGGAACTGCAGCTGGATCTGAAGCCTTATCTGTGCTCTCAGGCAAATTTAAGTGTCTGTGCAGAAATGTCAGGGAAGAAAACGAGGCAAGAGCTGAAGCACTTAATCTCAGTTTAGGATAAACACTTTGTATTTCCTCACTGTTTGCAAATTCATGTAAATGAAACAAGATCTGGAAAGCCAGTAATGGAAGAGTTTAAGAAAGAGGAAGGAGAGCAGCACCAAGGAAGGAGGAAGAACAGCAATATGTGGTGGGAGGCTGGATGAGGGGATTACAGACACTGCCCAAAGCCGAAGGATCACCCTAAGAAGGGTGTGGGAGGCATGGGAGGGTCTCAGCAGATGTTGTCCTGCTCACTCCCCACCCAGGCACCCACTGTGATGCCCTGGAAGGTGCTTTAAGTTCTATTCACATCCAGATGTGGAGCATGGTGACCACACACCACCTCAGCCCCTTCTCCACATCATTTGCCTTCTCAGATTCTCTTCTTTGGGTCTTGGTTTTTCAGGCAGCTCCTGGCTCAGCCTGCCTGTTCCTCAGCCTTCAGAAATGGAGCACAACCCAAAAAAACCCATGTCTTCTTCTGAGCCCATCCTGGACCTCAAGACAGACGCGGCAGAAGCAGTTCCAGGTGAGAACATCCCTTTGCTGCCTGGGTGTCGCAGTCCCACCACGCGGAGCCACGCAGTGGTCGTCTCCACGGACCTGCACTCACACCCAGGCACTCCACAGGGATGCATGTTCCTGTCACTGTCTCCCATTCTTCCTCTTGTATCCGTTCCTTCACCCCAAATGGCCCAATTCCCTCCTGATTCTAGTTGTGCTGATGCCAAGATGAGCTCAGGCTTGGAGTCAAAGGCACATTGGCTTGTGCACCAGGGCTGGTGAGAGGCAGATGGCACAGGGAGACACTGTGGCTGGGTTGGCACTGCCAGTACAGCCTTTTCCCACCAGCTGGGAAGGTGGGATGTGGCTCCAGGCTCCAGGTATCCAGGCTTCATGGGTCTGCTTCAGTGCAAGGTGTCCCTGCCCATGGCAGAGGTTCAGAACTAGATGAGCTTTAAGATCCCTTCCAACCCAAAGCATTCCATGTTTCCATGGTTCTATGATCCTCCACACCCTACTTTCACCCTGCTGTCCATACTGGGCTGCTCTTGTTTAGCCCTCATGACACTGATGCTCAGCTTTATCCCTGGAGAGTGGCAGGGAATGTTCAGGTCCCGGCAGTGCGAGGTCTCCACTCGTGAACCTCCACCCTGGGCAAGGTGGGCCCTCCAAGCCTCCCCTGTCCCAGACATTTCTCTGTTCCTGTGGACTTGCTGCATGTTTAAACAAGCCAGAAGTCAACACAGGGGCACTGCAGGCTCTTCCAACTCAACAAATTTCCCACGCTGAGCTGCTTCCAGAAACAAGTTTCCCGCTGCGTGTGCTGTGTCAGGGAGCAGATGGAAAACTGGACCACCTCCCCGGGGCTGCAGCAATTCAGCTCTTCCCAAAACCAGGATGGCAAGCCATGGCTAATCACCCTCTCACACGTGAGCACCCTTGACCTCCTCCTGAGGAACTGCAGGACAACCTCAGCTGTTTCCTGACAGTAGAGAAAGTAAAAACACCTCTTTGTTGGGAAGCCCAACCAGGTGCCATGAGGATGGAAACCCCAGGGTGGGGACCTGCTTTGCTGGACTCACCTGTCTTTGACTTGCTCCTTCAGAAGGAACCCTGTGAAGCAGAAACTCCACTGGTTGGGATTCATTCCTGGGATATGTAACCATGGAACACTCCACTTTCCAACTTTCCTGGTGTTACAACCAACGACCAGGAAGGAGAGCCCAAGAAACCCTTTTCTCCCCAGAAATCAACACCAAACAAACCCTTTTCTCCCACAAGTGTCAACAGCAAACAATTCCTGTGCTTCATTTTTTTTCATTTGCATGATTTATTCCCTCTGTAATCCCTCCAAAGCTTTTAGAATGCTGCCATCCCACCTCAGGGATGTGGCCAGTGATGATTTCTGTGGCTGGGGATAACTTGGTCCTGAAAAGAAATGGATGGTTTGAGAAAAAGCCCAAAGTCTGTCAGTGGTGGCAGGAGCCAGCTGACTCCTCTCTTAGGCATCTTTGTGGCTGCTGGAGTGAGGAATGAGGAATGAAGAAACATTTCAGCTGGAAAAGAAACCTGGCAGCTTTTCCAGGCCATCAGCAGGAGTGGGAATAACTGATATGATCCCTCACACTGCAACATCCATTCAGGGCTCAACGATGGTTTGCTCCAGGTGGACATTCCCAAAACTAGTTCATGCCCCTGGAAAAACCTCCAGCTTGAAGGGTTCAGTAAAGGGGTGGCTGTTCCTCACCTGCTGCCCTGGGGACTCCAAGCCTGGGAAGCAGCTCAGACTGACCAGCTGCTCTTCTTGTCAGGGGTTTGTCACATACATTATCGGTGACTAATTCCTGCCAGGCCTTGGAGTCATGGAATCATTTAGGTGGGAGAAAAATCCTAAGACCATCAAGCCCACCCATTCCCCAGCACTGCCAAAGCCACCACTGACCCCTAGTGCCACATCTACACAACTGGTAAATCCCCCCAGGGATGGGCACTCCACCCTGCCCTGGGCAGCTGTGCCAGGGCTGGACAGCCCTTTCCAGGAAGGAATTTTCCCAACATCCAACCTGACCCTCCCCTGGCACAACTTGATACTGGCTCGGATCACATTTTGAAGACACCAAAGCCCAGGATTTGGGAAGACCTTGGACACAAAAACATCCTTGGACACATCAGCATCCCAGCTTGGACAAAACCTACAGGTCGGTGAAGGGATGGAAGTTATTGAGGAGCCTTCAATCCTTGGGAATCACGACTGGCACAAAGCCACTGCTGGAAGTCAGATCCTCTGGACTTCTCCTTGTCCCCACTTTGAAGTCCTCTGGACTTCACCATGTCCCCCCACAGCTGAACTCCCACTTTCACCCCCTCACCCAACCCCAGCACTGCCAAAGCCACCACTGCCCCACGTTCCCAAGTGCCACATCCACATGGCTTTTAAATCCCCCCAGGAACAGGGACTCCACCCCTGCCCTGGGCAGCTGTGCCAAACCTGAGCAGCCCTTTTGGGGAAGAAAGAGTTACCCAAACTGATCGGCTTGCCAAGGAGTGCCTGCCCAAAGCCGCTTTTGCTCCACGTGGGACGGCGATGTCCGTCCCGGCCAGATGTTCTGCTGATGTCAGGCGCCCCGGCCCCGCCGGCTCCGCTTCCAGTGGCTCAGGATGTCTGAGGGCTCTGCCCCGTCACCGCGGTTTGACCTCCCTCCTCTGGATCTGGTGTAATTCCCGGCCCTGCCGCGAAGCTGGATTGCTGCCCTCCCGAAGCGCAGGGAACGCAAAGGCCTCCCGCTCCCCCCCGGGCTGCTCACACCCCTCCGAACACACCGCCTATCCCTGAGCCTCGGCAAGGCGGCTGCGGGGAGCATCCCAGCCTCGGGGAAAAGCAAAACTTCTGCCTGGTCGTGCCAGAGGAGGCAGAGAGAGTTGGGAAACCCTTGGAGGGGGAAGTTGCCACTCTCCTTCTGGCTTCCCTCGGAATGCTGGAGCCGGAGCAGATTAGTGCAGATGTGGAATGAACAGTGACAGCAAATAGTCACTGTTTATATGATATATATCTTTATATCTTTATATTTTTAATATATAATCTTATATTTATATGTTGAAAGATATATAATCTGTATACTATATAAAATACATGTATAAGAAGAAGAGGGAATGAATATAATATGTATTATATATATGTATAAAAAGAAGAGGGAAAGAATATTTGGACGGCACAGCTCCCCTCTGAGCAGGACTCACAGTCTAAAAACACCAGCAGAGCTTGTAGCCCCCAAAAAACATCACCAAAAAACCTGTTTGGGAAACAAGAACAGCTTGCAGGGGCAGGTTTGGATGGCAGCAATCCCAAGGCAGCCAAGGAGCACAGGGACATCCCCTGCTCCCCTCCCTCAGCTCTGCCAGCGCTGTGAAGAGCAGGAAACAAGGAGGAAATTTGGGATTAGAGGAGTCAGGGATGACCTGGGAGCAGCAATTCCCCCGCTGACAGAGATCCTGTGCACTGAGGGGTTCAGAGAGAGCCAGAGCTGAGGGAGATCCCAGCAGGGGATTGGCAGGGAATTCACTGCAGGAACAGCCTTTGCCTGTTTGTTCCCTCTCCAACCGCCCCTGGTGCTCAGTGAAGTCAAGTCTGACAAAAGGTGGCTGGAATCTGTCAAAGGAATCTGTCATTCCTGAGAGGCATCCTGATTTAAATGCTAAAGAGATCCTGATTACACAGCATTCCTCCTGCAGAGCTGCATTTCTCCCTTGCAGGAGTACTGGAATAGAACCCCACAATGCTTTGGGTTGGAAGAGACAATTAAAGGTCACTCAGTGCCACCCCCTGCCATGGGCAGGGACACCTTCCACCAGCCCCGTCCAGCCTGGCCTTGGACGCTTCCAGGGGTGAGGCAATGCAGTCCCATTTCCAGGGTGGAGGCATTTCCACATTCCAGCCGTTCCTGCAGGGAGTGTTTACTCGCAGCACTCAGCAAACACTGATCTCAAGGATCTCAAGGGCCTATTGTTTCCTGCAATCCCATTGCCTGCACACGGACCATGATCCTGCAAGACAAACATCATAACAGTGGCACAGGGAGCCCAAGGAAACTGTGGCTGCCCCATCCCTGAAAGTGTCCAAGGCCAGGTTGGATGGAGTTTGTGGATAACTGATGGAGATGTGCTGCCTAACATCACCCTTTTCACCTCCTGTGGGCATGGAGGTCACAACATCACCTCTTCTAAGAATCACAGAATCCCAGGATGGGATGGGAAGAGATCTTAAAGCCCATCCAGTGCCACCCCTGCCATGGACAGGGACACCTTCCACTAGCCCAGGTTGCTCCAAGCCCCATCCAACCTGGCCTTGGGCACTTCCAGGGATGGGGCAG
>JAWWES010000450.1:0-10885 GCA_035583135.1 Lophotriccus pileatus | reverse complement strand
CGCGCTCGTTCTCCTTAAAAAAAAAAAAAGGAAAAAAGAAAAAAACCCGAAAAAAAACCTCCCCCACTCCCGAATCCTCGGTATCTATCTGGAAAGCTGTTTCTCTTTATAAAGACTTAAAATGTTGCAAGAGGGTTATAATACTGAGTGACAAGGGGTGCTGGAGAGAAGGGAACCAAATGGATTCTGGTTTTTAGAGCCAGTAGGAATTGGCCAGCCTTCAATGTCAGGATTCAAAATTGATTCCATATGTCTCGTCCGGGGAAAGGCGAAAAAACGAAGGAAAGAAAGAAAGAAGGGAAGAAAGAGAAAAGGGGGTGAAGGGGGGGGGAATAAAAGTTATGCAAAGCCCACCGGGTTCTTACTTTCTTTCACCCCCCACCCTTCCCAGCAGCCCCGGGTAAAAAGCCCTGCCGTTAAATCTTGCCCCTTTTTCAGGGAATATTTGGGATTCTCGCGTTTGAAGCCCAGAGAGGGCGAGGTACCAGTAGCAACAAACCAGATCCCGGGGGTTATTTTTAGACCCGGCTTTGCTGCAGCTCAACGCGGGGAGAGCAAACCTGGAGCTGGATGCCGGGGAAGGGGAGAAGCTGCCGTGGCGAGGCTTCATCTCCCCAAAAACCTGGTGGGAAGGGGAGGGGAGGGGGGGAAAACCCTCCCCATCCATAAAAAACCCCCGAGCTGGACAGATGCGGAGGCCGGAGCCCCGCACCCCGAGGCAGGTGAGGGGCTCGCAGGCTCCGGCTGCCCCCGGGGCGCTGAGAGAAGGGCTCGGGGCTGGAGGGGGGTCCCTCTGCCCCCATCCCCGAGGCTGAGGATTGCCATTCCCTATTGATTTCACCGGGACATGCTCTGGGAGAATTTGACCCGAAGTTTTTCAGGCTTCTCCCCTGACCTCTAGATACCGCTGCCAATAAAGCAGTGATATATTTCGCATTGAGACGGACATCAAAAGGAGACGAAGGAGCAACGAGTGGGGATTTCTCCTTAACCCCTCCCCTCATATCTACGCTAAAAAACAAAGAAGAAGAAGAAGAAGGAAAAAAAGGGGGGAGTCAAATCTCCACCATCGCCTCTGATTTATAGCCCTCCTTTTCAACTTGGGATGGTTACGCGCAGGGAAGTGTTGAAACGTGGTTGTTGCCTTTTATTTCTTTCGTGTCTCCCTCCTCTACTCCTCCCCGCCAAAAAGAAAAAAAGAGAACACATCAAAGCAAACCGTCCCTGTTTCCAAACTTTTGCCTATTTAACTGCAAAGCCACCGAGCCCTTCCCTTTTGTCTTGCCTGCCCGGGAGTTGTGTTCGCCTCCCTTTTTAAATATGAAAATGTTGGCTCCGGGCCCTCCTCGGCCTGCAGCGGGTGGGACCGGGGTGATACCGGGGCACTTCTGCCCCGAACCGCTTTGCTCGAGCCCGACGGTGATGCTGGGCAGGGCAAAGGCTGCCTCAAACCCCTCTCCAGGAGAAAACACATTAAAAAAAAAGGGTGAGATCCAGCTTCTGCCGTGTCCCGCCCGCCCTGCTCCGCTCCTCTCCGCGCCTGAGCCACAGGTTTTCCCGTTATCCTCCTCCCTTGCTCCTCTCCCTTGCAGCTCTCGCCCTCCGCGATGCTTTGATCTCAAAGAACTCTCTCCCACCGCCTGCAATAAATTATGAATTAAGGTGCTGTTGACTCATATTTACGACGTTAATCGCTTCCTCTTTGGGCAAAGACGGGGCAGGTCTGGCCGAGAGGGGAAGGGAGGGAGATTTCTTGGGGGATGCGATGTGATAAACACCGATTGGCAGCGTTGACGGACCGGGACCTTCTGACGAGGTGACAGGCAAGGAGAAAGGCTTATTGCACAGAAATCAATGAAATACCTCTCGCCCGAGCCACTCGAAAGAGCCAATTTATCCCCTCCCGCCTCTCGAACGTTGTTTCTGCCGGTTGTGGCTTTGAGGCACAGTAGCTGGTTCTAGAAAAACCCGTTTTCAACGAGTTAATAAAGAAAGACAGCTTAAAATGGTAAGGAACTCTCAGCTCGTTGTTTGTGGCGGGTCTGGGAAGGCGGCGAAGCTGCCGAGCTGGGAGAGGCGGTGCGGGCTGCGCGGGAGATGCGCGGGGGCTGCGCGGGGCAGGAGCTTCTGCTGCGGGCTTCTCTTCCCAGCTCTGAGCCAGCGCAAATCCCTTCCCTTGGGTCACCGCTGACCGCAGAGGGAAGAAACCTGGGCTTTGGGGAAGGATGGAGCTGAGGGGAGGTGGGGAAGAGAGCCCCGGGGGTCTGAGGGAGTGAGGAGGCGCTCCCAGAGCAGGTCCCGCATGGAGGGATGTTTTGCACCACCCAAGCCTTTCTCTGCCCTGGTCCCCTCCCGCAGCCCCGGGCCAGGCACGAAGCAGGACGGGGAGAGCTCTGCCTTCCACCGCCCGGCCCAGAGCCCAGCCTGGGTCTGGGGTTCCCTCTCTGGTCGGGTCTTATCCCGAGTTTGGAGTCCCCTCCCAGATCTGGCTCCTGTCATGGATCTGGGGTCCCCTCCAAGGCTGGAGACTCTTCTCCCGAGTTTTGGGCTCCTGTCTCTGACCCCTCCTGGCTCTGGGTCTCCTAATGGATGTGTGGAGCTATTACCCAGCATCTCAACTTCTGTTCTGCCTCTGACTCTCATAACCGGGCTCTGGGACTCGTAGCCAGGGTCACGTTTGGGGGCCGGAGCCTCACCCCGGGTCCGGCAGCGGCCCCAGCACGAAGGCTCGGCCAGAGCGACCCGGCAGCCCTCGGCCACCCTTCTCCTCCTGACATCCGATTATTAAAGGACGACACTCGCACAAAGGCGTCTGGACCGGGGATAAATAAAGCCCCGGTATTGATTTAAAGGGGGCTGCCGCCCGGGGCGGGGGCTGCGGGGTGGCTCCCCCGCACCGAGCCCGCAGCCAAGGGCCAATTTCTCACGCTCAACATCCCAAAACCCATAGGGAAAGAATTAAATAATTAAAAAACCGCATCCAAATAAAATCAAATACCACAGAAAAAAATAAAGGAGGGAGGGGGAGGAGGGGAGGGGGTCTGCATCCATTCGAAGTCGACAACTTAAATTAATACGGGGCTTGACAGAGAGTGATGCTGTATTTCTGGCTCAGTCACCGTCCCTGGATCTCCCTTAATATTTAATGAAAGTCGCTGAGTTCCTCTAATTTTGCTACATAAAGGTTTACTCTAGCAGACAGAGTTAAATATCCCCGCTCGGGCGCTGTGAGACTTGGCTGGCGAGCAGAGGGGAGGAAAGGGAAGGGAAGGGGGGAAAAGCGGTGAATTCTCACCCGAGAATCCGGTGCGAACATTTAATCTTTGCTCCTGTTGTCAGTTTTATTGACTCCTCGCATGTTGGGGCTTGTAAAATATTTAAAAACGCGATCTCCCACTTCCTCCTTCCCTTTCAACACTCCCGGTTAGGACCAATTTGGTCCAGTTCGGAGGCGGGAGGGGAGGGCAGTGTTTGCCTCCTGACCTCCCGTTTTCCGCGGAGGATGCGCTCCCCGCGCTGACAGCAGAGCAGGTAGCGGTGCCCCTGGTTTGGGACACAAATCTTGTCCCCAAAGCTTCAGCCTCCCTACCCCACCTCAGCGGCTTGGCAGAGATTTCCCTGTTCCAGCCCGGCGATGTTTTACAGAAGGTAACAGCTGCCGGCCAGGCTTTGCTACAATTTAAGCCTGTTTTTTTCAGTGCTATTTCTTCTCGGAGCTCTGCTTTTCACGAGGTGAATAAAGGCCCGGGCTCCTAAATAGAAAGATGTTCCTTAGAGCACCTTCTCCAGCTTTCCTCACGAACATCATCCTCTACCTCTCCATCCACCACCATCCCACCCTTAGCGGGAACCGGACGCTAAAAAGCCTCGCAAAGTCATCCTCCTGCTGGAAAAGCTCAACGAATCACCCGCCATGAGTTTGTGCCCCTTTCTGGTGTTGTCAGCGGTTACTGGGACAATAACCTGTGTTGGGGTCGCTCGGCAGCGCCCCAGTTCCCGCAGATCCCCATTGTTCTGGTCTTGATGGGCAAACTGCCCTTCCTGCCTGGGAGCAGATCCCTGCCTCTCTGAGCCAGAGTTACCTCCAATCCCTCCTGCTGCAACCTCTAGTCTACTATTAATTATATTTTTTTCGATTTAAAATCCGAATTCTGGTTTAAAATGAAGCATCTCCAGAAACTGCCTTGCTTTGCTAAAGCAACCTGTGCCTGTCCTCCAGCGAGGAGCGTTCCGGGGGCTGGGGAGAGGCAAGTGGGGAGAAAATGAGTTATCGTTGAGAAAGGGATGCTCCATCGCTGGGCTCCGAGCTGTAATTTTTGCATTAAGGTCGTGCTCTTTTACTAGGTTTATATGCCAATGAGGCGTTCCCGGTTTACCAAATTTATACAAATCTCTCCTTAATTGGTAATCACAGATGCTGTAATTTAAGACCCCCAGCTACAGAGCTTTCATATTAGCTGCTGATCTATTACTGTAAATCGCCTGAAATAATCAACTCCAGGGAGTGGGGTAGAGAGAGATCCTCGCTCTAAAATATCATCGCTTGCACATCATTTTCACTCGAGAAATGATTTATCTTGGACACCACTATAAACAACACAACTCTCTCACAAACACGCACACAATGGCAGCCGCACTGCTGCTGACATGTTTATTGTAATAAATCAAGAAAGGGGGAAGAGAGAGGGGAAAAAAAAAAAAAAAAAGGGTTGCGAGGAGAGAGAGAGGGAGAGGGAGAGAGAGGAATATTCCTAAAAATATCAATGAAATGCCTCGATGGGTATAAACACACATACCACCATGTGAAGAGAAATGGGAGGAAATGAAGACGGCTATTTGTCACATTTTACGACAATAACATTAATAACAAACAATAAATTTACATGGACATATAGACACGCTAGGAATTGGGAAGCCCCTGCTACTTACAATAATCCAGCCCTCGGCGTGGCTTCGTGGTTCCTGAGAATTGTTTTATTGCGGGCTCCTCTCCCTCTCTCCTCCTCTCCCCCTCTTTCTCTCTCTCCCTCTCGCTCTTTCTCTCCTTTTTTTTTTCCCCCTCAGCTATAGGCTTGTTTTTTAAAGGACAGTTGAATTTCACGTCAGACACAAGGAGACCATGTCTGCGATTTTCCTGACGAATACATATCTATTCTGCAACCTCTGCATTAATTATTTAATGAATCACGTGATGGGGAAGGGGGAAGGGGGTCTCTCGGTTTCATACTCAAAGGACCACTGTGACCTTCCACCGGAACAGTATTTTTTAAAAGAAGTTTCGAACTGAACGAAGCTTTTCTCGACGGGCAGAGACCCCCCTGGCCGGGGCGGGTCGCAGGGCCGTGCCAGCGTGGGGTGAGGGTGTGCAGGGTGAGGGGCACCCACTCCTCTACCGAAGAGCACGATTTTAGGTTCATTTCCCCACCCTGCGTGGAGTTAAGAGCTCTTAAACCCTTCTCTAAACCTCTCCTGGAAGTTGGCTTTGTTAGCCCTTGGTTCAGCTAAACCTCATCATGCTTTTTCCTAATTTTAAGGGTTTTTTTTTTTCTCTCCTCGCCGAGACTTTTATCACAGTCTTGTACTGAAAGGCACAACAATTACAGCGTCTAAACCAGCTAAGAATATTTACACCCCTGGTTTTAAAAAGCTCAGCCTTCCCTTCACCACTAGGCCTTTTCTCCCCGCCGCTGTTATTGTTTGGCCAGACTATTGCATTAGGAGGGAAAAAAAAAAAAGAAATCAAATTTTGACAGTGAGGAAAGCTGCCAAGTACGGGGATCTTGGGAAAAAAAAGGAAAAAAAATAAAAAGAGGACAACAAAGGGAGCCGCTGGGAAAGGCCGCGGAGCAGGAGCCGGGCGCGCTGCCCTGGCACGGCTCTGCCCGCTCCCCACGCCCACGGGGGGAAAGCCTCACCCGAGAACAGGCGCCACGCAGAGCCTGAAAACATCAGGATCAGTGTCCAGAACACCCGGCTATGCCAGAGCAAGCGGGAGGTCGGGACACCCCAAAGCAGAGCATCTCCCACCCCCTCCAAGCACCCCACAACCCCCCCACGGCGACAGAAATTCCTCCCTCGCGGGGTAAAGCCTGGAGGGAGCTCGTATTGAAGGCGAAAATGAATTAAAAAGCTTAAAAATGTGGGGGGTTCCCTCTTAAAGCCGAACCGAAGGGGCTGGACGAGGTGGGCTGGGCTCCCCCCGGCCGGGAAGGAGCCAGCGGGGAAGAGCTTCGTTTTCGAAAGCCCTCGATTATTTCTGAATCGATTTTATCGAGTGCGAGTAGTTGTCGGAAGAAAGACGTTTGGCCAAGGTGTGGGAGGAAGAGAGGGGGGAAAAAAATGCGATTAAAAGGGGTTCCCGTCGCTGAGGGGGGAGTTCCACGAGGGAGGAAAGTTCAGAGGGGGGGCTTTTATCAGAACTTCAGGTCAATTCAAAAGCCGCAACTTTCACTACATAAAACCACATTTTTTCCCCCCCCTCTCATACAAAGTGTATCCCGTGAATGCAGCCGGGTAAATAAATTTAAAAAGGGGGGGGGGGGGGAAGGGACAAACACACCAAAAAAGAGCAGAGCCATCTCAGGCAGCAAACGGAGCAGATACTCCCCCTCCACCAGCATTTTTGGGTTTGTTTCATGCAAAAGAAGCACCATTTCGGGTTTGGCGATTTTTTTTTTAAGCCCCCCAGTTCAAAGGGTCGGAAACGCGGCCATAAACAGCGGCTTGGCCCTCCGAGGTGCCGTGATCAAAGCCGTTTTCTTTCTGAAGATAAAATGAACGTTTATATAGTGAGAAAGCGAGATTGATTTACAGATTTAAACACGCCGTTCTTATTGCGGATCATAAATCTGTCACCGGGGCTGAGAAACTCCCAAGCCGCTCCCCGAGCTGAGCAGCCTTTAAAGAGACTCAGTGCCACACCGGGCCAGCACCAAACACCCCCCTCGCTTCTCCCAAGACCCCCCTTCCCAGGCAGACCCCCCCTTTATATCCACGTAAACATATATATAAATATATATATATTTATTTCCCTTCCTCTCTCCAACACCTCCACCTCAGTGGCGTTGGTTTTACACGATTTTTCTCACCTAAACCCCCTGGATAAATCAAATTTTAGGGACCTAGAGGTGACAAAGGGCATCAGCAGATCGGCCACGACCCGTGTTTGAGGGGTTTGGGATGGGGGTCGGGAAAGGTCCCTCGGGCCCGTGGGATGCTCCACGCGAGCAGCTGGGCACAGAGAAGCTTTTGAGAGCTCCGTGGGCAGCGGGAGGAGGTGCGGGGGGGGGCTGAGAAAGGCGCGGGGGTGGGGGTGGTGGTGTGAGGGGGAGGTTGGAGAGAGACTCTCGGAAACAAAGGAATTTCTGAAAATGAGAGGAGGGATGAGGCGACGGACGCGGCGAGGCCGCGGCTTCGCTGCTCCTCTCGCGGCTTGGGGTGGGTTTTTGGGGGGGGGGGGGGGGGGGGGGGGGGGGGGGGTGGGTTTTGCCCACCCCCCCCCCCCCCCCCCCCCAAATTATTTTTGGGAAGCCAAGAGCAGCCCGGCCGCTCTGCGAAGGCCAAACTGCCGCGGTTCTCCGCACCCACCGCCCTCTCTCCTGCCCGTTTTCCCTCTTCCAAAGCAAAGCAAGGCGCAAACACCGAGGGATTTCGCAGGGAGATGAGAAGGGAAGCGGTTTATGGGGCGCGGGCTCGGAAACAGGACGATTGAACAGCGAGAAAGCAGAAATAAACCGACTTCCAAGTCCTTTCGTCCCCGTACTTTTTTCTCGCGGGGCCGGTTTCCTGATTCCACGGCCCAAACCCTGGGTTTTTTAGGGCCGGGACCCCGCACACGCAAAGTTTTGCTGAACTGGGGGCTGAGCTGTCGCCCAGCACAATGTCCAGCCTCGGAGAGGTCAAGGGGTTTGCGAGGTCAGTCCCCGGCTATAATACCCAGCTAATCGCCTAGAAAACGTGTCCTCTGCGTGAACTCTCTCTCCCGATCCGGGCTTGCCAGAGCTGGGTTTTGTCTCCCCGATTTTCACCCTTTCCCATCGTATCCCCGCACCGCTCCCGGGACGGGGCAAACCCCGCGGGCAGCAGCACGTCCAGGACATCCCCAGGCCTGGGACAAAGACGCGTCCTTAACCCGCAATATTCGCACTCTCGGGGTCGTCCTTAACCCGGGACAGCCGCACCCCAGAGCTCCATCTCTGCCCTGACCATCCCGGGAGGGATCTTCCTCGGGAAAATTAAAAAATAAGGGGGAAAAAGCCTTAAAACAACGAACAAAGGAGAGAAACCCCCCCGAAACCACCCCACACCGTCCTGTGGGGTCCCGCAGCAAAGCCCAGCAGGGCCGAGCCCCAAACACTCGTCACCCCAAATCGAGGAGGGAAATAAAAAAAACCCACACTCTGTCGCCACAAATAACCCGCTTTGTAAAGTTTCTCTGCCCGCTCCCCTCGCTCACATCGGTCCAAATAAAACGAGCAAACAGAAGGAAAACCCCGCACGAGAATTCCCGTGTTGTTTCTTTTTCTGACCCCACTCTTTTTTCTTTCTTTTTTTTTTAGCTTTTTAGCTCCTTTTTTTTCCTCCCCTTTGCTCTTCCCCAGATTTCTCGTGAAAGGAGGCAATAAACCGATCAGAAATGCATGCCAAGAGAGCAGCTCTGTTACCTGGTTCGCTCCCACATCCTTTTTCCAACGCCCCAGAGACGGCCCTCATGGTTTGGGTGGTTTCTTCCAAAGTGAGAGGTCTGGGGGGAGGGGGTGGCTTGGGGGGGGCCGTTTGATTTTGGTTTTTCTCCCCCAAAAATAAAGCTTTCACCTTTACGATCCAGATTTTATTATTAATATTATTATTTCCCCTGAAGATTCTTGTAGGACTCCGGGTGCTTTTTTCCCAACAGACGGTCTGCGGAGATTTGCTGTTGAATAACAATGGGAAAAGGATAAGTATTTAAAGAAAAGAAGTGATTAATGATTTTCTGTATAATTCTCGCATTTTTCTTGGCTTCTGTCTGCTTATAATGGCTGTGAACTTTTAGGTCCTATAGAAATCTTCTTTTCTCCCCCTTCTATTCTATTCATACTTTCCAGCTTTGATTTGCTTCTATAGACCCCGCATTCCTGGAAGCATATGCCTTTTTTTTTTTTCCCCTTTAAACAACCATTTTTTGCCATTCTTAGAAGCCCTATCCTGAAAATAACACCCTCTTTACAACCCTCCGCAGATCAAAGAGAGAAACGGTAAAATAAAATGCAACAACAACAAAACACCCCAACCTCAGGCATTACAATAAAATACAGCCCTTGCCACCCTCCCTGGAGGAAAAAACAAAAAGTAAATAAAAAAAGAAACTTTAAAGGTTTGCAGTTGCTGCCTCTAAAAAACAGAAATCCAGCCATAAACCCATTTCTTTTATATCGGTGGGTGTAACGTGTGCCATGTGATTACACTCGTATTATTTTTTAAGTGCTAAAGTGTCAACAGAAAGGAAAACCCGGCGGCCCCTTTGTCTGAACGGGGGGCAGGGGGGAGACTTTTGGGGACACTTTATTTGCAAGGTGACTGAACTGCAGCGAGAGGAATAACCCACAAACACGCTCCGTTTAAATATTTCAGGCCCTGCCTTTGTTTCTGAATAATGCAGGGGGAATATTTCGGTCCTGATGGGGGGTCTCGGAGAATTCCTCCAACACTGAACAAATAAGCAAAGTCTTTCTTTTTTTATTTTTTTTTAAGAGGCAAGTATAAGAAAATGATTATTTTCTTCAGCTGCTGCCGAGGTTTCCACCCCCCTGAGCACAATAGCCCTTTCTTTCTATATATTTCTAACTTAGGACTGGAATGTTATTTCGTCCTGAGCGGTATTTTCGATACTTTCTATGAGAAAGAAAATGAAAATTAATACAAGAGCTGCGGCTCACAAAAGAAGCCATTTGTCTTCTTGATTATCTATTTGCTTGTCAGGCTATGAGCTATCGCAGGAGCCAGCTCCTTTGTAATATAAAAATACACAGAAAAACCTGCAAACACCGAGAAACATCTGTGCAAAAATTAGACTCATTAATGCATTAACTACCTTGGAGAAGGAGAGGGGGTTTTTTTCCTCTCTCTCTCTCTCTTTTTTTTAAATCCAGAAGGCTCTCTGGAGAAATCCAACGCTCCCTCCTTTCCTCACAGCAAAGCAAAGCGCTAATGACTACCTCGGTTTTGTCTCAGACCGGTTTGGGGAGAGCATATTAATATATGCTTTGAACAAATAAATCATAATATGTAAGGCTTAGCAGTACTTAAAGCTGATATACCCTAGTCAAACATCTTTTGTTTTCATTAGGGACTTGAGGCTGTGCCACTGACAACAGAAACCCCTGCAAAAAAAGAAACGTGCTGTTTAATTAATTGCTTTAAAATATGTATTTTTTTCCCCCCCTCAGCGGAACAAAAAGACAAAACTCCCCCCCCCCCCCAATCCCATCCCCCCTCCAGACAAAACAAAACACACGGGGGCAGATTCAACAATGAGAAAATTTATTTCCAATCGCGCTTTTTTTTGTTGTTGTTCTTGGTGGTTTTGTTCCTTTTCTCTGCTATTTACAGGTAGTCCTGGACATCCCGGAGGACAAAGGGAGGGATGGAGGCGGCAGGGGGGGTGTCGGGGGGAGCAAACCCTCACCCCTCCGCCCGGATAATTCACATTTTCCGCACAAAACTGGGCAAGGCAGCGGGAGAGGAGCCTTTCCCCCTCCTCGGGGCCCAATCCAGGTGCCGCGGGTCCTCACCCAGTTTCTAACCTACACCCCCCGCTTTCCCCCCTCCCACCCCCCTTTCCCAGACTCGCAATTAACCTGCTGGACTCCAAAAAAAATATCAAAAATCAAAGAAAACCCCAAAA
>JAWWES010000449.1:0-10911 GCA_035583135.1 Lophotriccus pileatus | reverse complement strand
CCCTGGGGAGCCTGGGCAGTGCCAACCACCCTCTGGGGGAAGAGCCTTGTCCTGAGATCCAACCTGAGCCTGCCCTGGCACAGCTCCAGGTGTTCCCTTGGTCCAGTCCCTGGTCCCCCCAGAGCAGAGAGCAGGGCCTGCCCCTCCTTTTGCCCCTCTTGAGGAAGTCGTAACTGCAGTGAGGTCTCCCCTCAGTCTCCCTTTCTCCAGGGAATGTATGTGGAGTTGAGCTGGGAGGGCAGGAATGGCCAGGACAGAGGAGAACCCCTGCCAGGAAAGACAGATTTTCCTGTATTCTGTTTAACAAGTCCGTTTCCACCCCAAAGTTTAACAGACTTGAAGTTTGTGCCAACATCCAGCGGGAAACCCGGAGTCGGGCACATCCAGCCCGGTCCTGGTTCCCCCACAGTGGCCAAAGCACGGGACAGGCACATCACAGGGAGTCTCCCATTCTCCTGCTCCAAGCAGGATCAGGAACAGTGCAATCTCACTAACAGGGACCCTCCCACCCCTTCTGCATCCAAAACATCCCTTCCAAGGCCGCCTCTCCCACGGCACCTTCCACAGGTGATTCCCGAACACGCTGCAGAGGAAGGACCTGCCCGAGGCCTCCAACCTGACCCAACCCTCCCAGCTGTGCCGTGTGGCCACACTTGGGATATTTTTCCAAGGAATATTTCCAGTTCACTGTACAAGAATTCCAGGTGCCTGTAACTCTTCCTGTTGCCGTAGCAACATGAGGTGTTTGTTCCCCAGAGAGTCCCAACCACGTGCAGGGGAATTTCTGCCGGCGGTGCCGGCGCTCCCCGATCTCCTGCCATCGCCACCTGCCCTCAGCACCCACATCCAGCGGGAAAAAACAGGTCAAACCTCCGGAATCACAGAAAAAAAGGGCTGGAAAAGCCCTTGAAGACCATCAGGTCCAACCAAAAACCAATTCGGAAAAACCAGTTCTTGAGGTGGTTTGGAGTGCCCAGCCCTGGAGGTGTCCAAGGCAGGCCTGGCCGTGGCACTCAGTGGGAGAAGTCAGGAATGTCAGTCAGCCCTTTCCAGGTCACTATCCTGGTTATCCCAGGCTGGCTTTGGTGTGTTTTACAAATTAATTATTCATTTTTTGCTATTAAGTGCTTAGGAAAGAAGCCCTAACTGTATGTTGAACCACTCATACAAAGTTTCCCATGGAATTATCCTGTTGGAGAGCTGGGAAGAGAAAAGGAAATTAGGAAAAAAAAAAAAAAAAGAGGAAAAAAAGGAAAGAAAAATAAAAAGAAAAAAGGGAAAAAAGGGGTAAAAAAAAAAGAAGAGCAGGTTTTTATCTTGCAAGGAAAGGAGGACCCCACCATGAAGGAGATCCTGTAGGCCAGGGGGGATGGTGAGACATTCCCAGCAAGCCCCAGCCACCAGGCAACGAGGCACAAACAGGTTGCTCAAGGACTCCCTGGTAAAAAAGAAGGTACTTTATAATTCTTGACACAGGTCAGGGCAGAGCTTTAACTCAGCCTGTCAAATAAATCACATCCAGCCACCACCTTCCACGCTCGCAGCACCGAAGTGACAGAACCCAGCTGAGAAACAGAGGAAAACTCAACCTCTGCCTGGGATTCACATCCAGAGGGGGCACAGAGGGGCTGGAGGAACAGCCCAGGGCTGCTCTCCAGCCACTGATCCATTTATCACGGCATCAGGGGCAGGAGTCCCTGAAGCACAACATTTACAGGAGTGAACGTGAAGGCATCCAGGTCACAGAGCAGGTTGTAAAGCCAAAGTTTCCCGAGTATTTAATTCCAGAGGCATATTAAGAGGACAGAGGTGTCACTGCAAAGGCAGTTCCTTCAAAGACAGGAGGTCCCTGCTCTGTCTGTGGGATTTAATTGGCCCCCAGAGCCCTGAACCCGCAGGGGGGTGGGATTGATCCAGCCCGGCTCGCTTGCCAAAGGGGGTTCACAGGCGAGGGACTCCCAAAAACGAGGGACAAAGCCACTTCCCAGCCCTCTGAGAGCAGCACAGACCTTCAGCTGATACTTCTGTGGGCTGCAGAGGTGCTCCACAGACACCCCTGAGCTTTTCCAGAGCCCTCAGCAAAGCACAGACTTCCACCTTGCCAGGCTGGAAGCTCTGCCATGCCAGACACAGCACAAAACCCGGGCCTTTCTGGGCAGAAATTTGATGTAATCACAGAGGTACAACCATGTTCTTGGCCGTGACATGCAACGAGATGGAGACAGCAAGGGAGGGGAGATCTGTTGGATGTGGGAGAGGAATGTGGAAGAGAAGGTTGTCTGTGCCACAGCCAGATGGCAGAGGGACAGGAGAGATG
The DNA here is from genome assembly GCA_035583135.1 of Lophotriccus pileatus. Taxonomy (NCBI): domain Eukaryota; kingdom Metazoa; phylum Chordata; class Aves; order Passeriformes; family Tyrannidae; genus Lophotriccus; species Lophotriccus pileatus. Next base: position 8,594 of record JAWWES010000449.1, on the reverse strand, counting down.
CCCACAGTGGATGTGGGTATTTTGGAGAGGCAAATCTTGGGGAAACATCTCCTGCTCTGATGCAGACCAGGGTGGGAAGACCAAATTAACCACAACTCCTTTCCTTTGAGCAGCATCACAGAATCCCAGAATCCCTGAGGCTGGAAAAGCCCTCCCAGCCCATGGATCCCCCTGTGCCCCATCCCCACCTTGTCCCCAGCCCAGAGCACTGAGTGCCACGGCCAGGCCTGCCTTGGACACCTCCAGGGTTTGGGGGACCTGCTCCACAGCTCTGAGTCCTCTCCAGCACAGCAGAGTGGCTTCAGTCAGCCAAAAATTAGGTCACCCTCAGCTGTGCAGAGTTTTCTCTCCTGTTCAGCAGAACGTTGATCATCTCCCTCAGCCTGCTCTTCCAGATCAGGGATGGAAGGGTCCCACCAGGATCTGGCCTCCTCAGCCCCAAGGACAAGGCTCCTGGGCTGGGAGCAGGGACAGGGAAGTGGGAAGTGCCCCTGGACCTGCCAGGATTCCTGAGGAGCTGCTCCCAGAGTGCCAAACCTCAGCAGGGAGATGCCAGTTCCGTACTGGCAGCTTGCTCCTGACCCCAGTTCACACTGGGAAGAGCTGATCTGCTGGGGTTTGGAGGGTGAACTCCTGACTGGGAGGCTCAAGGGATGCTCAGACATACCAGGATGTCCCAAAATGCTGGATGAGACCCGAGATACACTTAGAGCAGTCCCACCGCTCCTCAACCTGACTGAAACCAGTAAGAATAATTACAATAATAATAATAATAATAATGATAATAATGATGATGATGATAAACCACTGAGCCTGAGCTCCAGAAGCCACAAACAGGACATCCTCAAGCCTCTGCCAAGTCTCCAGTTCTGAGGAAGGTTTCCTCACCCCATCCCCTCGAACCCACCGTCCCCAGCGGGGAGGGCAGAGCAATAAAGCCAAAAAAAAACCCCCCAAACTTCACCCAGTTCATACAATCAGCTTTGAAGATGCCTTTCTACACCTTCTCAAGAGTTTAATCAAAGTCTGTTTACTGGCTTTCTCGCAGCAAAATGAAATGCCTTCGGTTTCCATGACAGCGCCGCTCGGAGCGGCTCCGCTTCCTCCCGGTGTTCCACGGCGCATTCCTGCTCTCCACAAAGGAAAAGCGGCGTTCCTGGTGCCCAACACCAACCCCCTGCCCGGGTATGAGGAGAGGGGGACGCAGCCACTGCTCCCCGAGGAGTTCCCAGCCCGGAGACGCTCCAGAGGCACCTGGAGCCGGCCGGGAAGAGCCGCGCGCCCGCGGCCCGACGAAGCCGAGCGCAATCAGCGCTCCCAGGCTCGTTTGGATTCGCTGCTTCCACCATAAATATTCATGGCAAAGAGCAAAGCACGAGCAGTGCAAATGTCTGCACGGTCCCAAGCCGAGAGAGGCCGCATTTCCATTTTAATAGCGGAAAATTACGAAGCAAAGCGGAGAAAAGGCACAAAGCGCCTCCCAAACCGGAGAAGGGACGGGGCACGTCCCAAAACGGAGAAGACACGTGGAAGATCCCAAGCTGGAGAGGCCACATGGCATTTCCAAACCAGAGAAGACACACAGCATCTCCCGAAGTGGAGAGGGAGCGCAGCACATTCCAAAGGGGAGAAGCCACTTGGCATCTCCCACCCTGGAAAAGGCACTTGGCACCTCCCAGACTGGACACGTGGCACCTCCCCACACATGGCAGGTCATGCCCGGGTTTCTCTCCCATCCAAGAGGGAGCAGCCACTCCAAGACACCTTCTAGGTATGGTTTTTTTTGCCAGGAATGACAACAGAAGGAAAAGGGCAGGAAGAGGAGGCAGCTCAGACTCTGAACTGCTGCTCCTCCTCACCCCTTCCCCTGGCCCTGCTCGGTGCCAGCCCTTCCCAGCTGGAAGCAGATTTTCCTCTGCACTTGTAAAACTGAAATTTAACCCGCTGGAAACACGTTAATTAAACTTGCTGGTTCTCCTCGCCGAGCAATTCCCAAACGTGGTGCTGAGAGATGAGGTTTTCAGCTTTTCCCTCCAGATAAAATCCATCAGCCTGATGCAGCTCAACCCTGGAAACTTTTCCTTGCAAGAGTCTGGTGCATTTTTCATTCCTCTGTTTCACCTTGTTACGCTCAGCACATCGAGGGTCCTGCCTGGACTCTTGGGATAAATCCCTGGAGGAAATCCTGGCACTGCCCTGACCTGGGACTGACCCCACGCAATTCCATGAACAACAATGACACAGAAAACCAGAGAAAGCCAAGGAGTGTTTCTGTCTTGCAAAATAATTCCCATCCACATCTCTGTACTGGCAAAAAAAACCCATCCAGGGCCGAAATGGAGCTTCCCCCCTAATTCCGAGGCCGGGAGCGACTGCTCAGCTCAGTTTTGCACATTCACAGCAGAACAGCCAAAGCCTCTGCAGCAGAGTTCAAAAGAATGCTCAGCACAGCTCAGCAGGTCCCTGGCCTGCATTTGTAACAGTCCTTCAAAAGCTCCAGAGGTGGGGAGGCAGCTTTGGAAAGGGCAGAGGGAGGATCCCGATAACTGCGCAGAGCTCAGTCCCAGAGCGTTCCAGAGAGCCACAGAATCCCAGCAGGGTTTGGGTGGGAAGGGATCTGAAACCACATCCAGTCCCACCCCCTGCCATGGGCAGGGACACCTTCCACCAGCCCAGGCTGCTTCAACCTGGCCTTGGGCACTTCCAGGGATCCAGGGGCAGCCACAGCTTCTCTGGGCACCCTGTGCCAGATTTATCCCAAACGGAGCAGGAAGAGGCCCTCGTGTCACCACGACAGCAGAGCAGAGCCAGCTTCTGATCAGCTGAAACAAAGACTCGAAAACTTGCAGGCTGAGAAAACTCACCAAAAAGATGGATCTTGAAAATTACAGAGCAGCTGGCACGGGATCCAAATGCTGCTGCTCCTGTTCCCACTGGCAGTTGCAGGGGTGGGAGCTGAACACCCCCCTTGGGATCACCTTGGAGCGAGCTCTTCTTGTACAGCTCCTGCAGAACCACCCCAAGGCTCTCAGAAAAGGTGGCCCAGGTATTCCCCCGGGGCATCACTGAGCTGAGAACGTCTCCAAACCCTCCAGCAGCGGTGGGAGATGAGGCTCTGCTCCAGACCCTGGAGTGGGACTGGCCAAGATGTGCCCCAAGGATGTCTGACAATCCCTCCAAATCCAATCTCTAAGTCCTCTTAAATCCAGTCCTCTGAAGTCCAACCAAGAAGCCAGAGCTCAGCAGTTGCCATTCATGGCATCCTCTGTCTGCAGATCCACGTGGCACGAGGATAAGGAAGAGAACAGGAGTGCTGGAACAGCCCAAGGGCACAGTCCCCACAAACACTGTGAGAGTGTCCTTCATCCCTGGGTTTGCAGCCTTCCACTCCGACCCTCTTCGACCCAGCACTGATGAAACGAGCGGTGCTCGGACTCTGGGATGGAAAGCTGTGGATTGGGAGCCCAGTGGAGCCACAGCAGGAGTCCTTCAGCCCAGTGGGCTTTACACAGCCCTCCTGGACCACCCAACATCCATCTGACTCCCAGCCCAGCTGCCCTCGGCCAGTCCTGAGAGCAGACGGAGCCCACTGGGGGTTTTCCTGGAACAGTTTCTGGGTCATGTTCCCCTGTAGGAAGTTCAGTTCTCACCCTCTGGGCTTGCTCTGCCAGGAGAGGGGATGGTTCTGGCTCTGCCAAGAGCTCCAGATCCAGGTGGAAGCAGGGCTGGAGTCTCCTGCAGTCCTGCCAACCACCTTCCTCCCCCAGCACAGCCCTCTGTGGCTCTGCCCGGTGCTGGGGGCACCAAATCTCATCTCAGGCAACCCCCAGCCCCACATGGGCCACTCAAGAGGAAGATTTCTCCGAGAGCATCACCTCCAGTTTTTCCAAATCCTTCCAGACCCCTGCTTTCAACACCCCTTAACTGTTCAGATGGAGCCATCACCGAGAAAAGCCCCTCCTCATCCTCAGGGACACCGGCTGCTCTCCCCCTCTCCGACACTCACCCCACAGCTCTTGGTGAACTTCCCAACCCAATTTCTGTTCCCTGGGAAGCTCTGTTCCCTGGGCAGCTCAGTGCCAGTCCCCCTGACCGCGGGCAGGTGCCATCTGGACCTGCTGCTTGGCGTGTGATTAGTTTGCGCCTGTTCCCTGACCTATTTTTATATAAACAAGCCGCGGCTGAAACACGAACGTCTCATTGCACCTGACATGTTTTCCTGCCCTTTTTTTCCTTGCACTTTTTCAATGAAAATAATTGAGCCAGTCAATCACAGGTTCGGAGTCCAACAGAGGAGAATTGAGGCTGGCAGGGACCTTTGGAGGTCACCTAATCCAAACCCTCTCTCACAGCAGAGACAGCCACTTTTCTCTTGAATTAACTTTCTCGTCATCACTGTTCACATGAGGAATTTTCAGGCTTTTCCCCATGTCCTTCCTGACTCTTAAACCTTGCCCCCAAATTCTCAGCTGCTGTTTCTAACTACCAGCAATAGCTGAGAAAAGGAGGGATCAAGGATGTTTCGGGCCCAGGTTTGTGGATTCAGAGCCACTTCCAAGAACCAAGCTCAGCACTTGCTGCCTGCTGCAAACTCCACAAGAACTGATTCCAACTGTCTTTCAGTCATAGAATCCCAGGATGGTTTGGGTTGAAAGGGACCTTAAAGCCCTTTAGTTCCAGCCCTGACACCTTCCACCAGCCCAGGTTGCTCCAAGCCCCGTCCAGCCTGGCCTTGGACACTTCCAGGGATCCAGGGGCAGCCACAGCTTCTCTGGGAAACCTGGGCCAGGCCCTCAGAGTCAGGATTCTCTTCCTGAAGTCTTTTTTTCCCCTGCTGACCCGATGTCTCTGTACCTTCTGTGGAGGGACACGTGCTGAGAATTAACTCTCCCCTGCATCGACAGCTCTGGATCAATAAACCTCTCAGGGTAACTCAAGAAAACTCAACAAGTGTCGATTTTATCCCTGATCCAAAGCTCAGTTTCACGTGGCATTTATCACGTGGTGACAGGAGGAGGACAGGAGAGGGAAAAGGCTGAAATCCCCAAATATTCCTTCACAAAGCCAACACAACCAGAACAGCTGCCCCTGTTCCCTGCAGGACCTTCAGTGGGGGCAGCTCCATGACCACTGTCCCTGTGAGGCACAGAATGTCCCCTCCTTGCACCAATCCCAGTTAATGGCCTTGGCAGGGAAGGATCTCTGGGCTGGAACAGCCTCCAGGACACAAAGAGAGAGGGAAAGGTGAGGGTTTTAGAGCAGAGCTTTGCAGAGCTGCTCCTGATTAACGGTCTGGTTAATTCCTGATCTTGGCACCCTGGATAAACGGTGTCCCAGCCTCCCTGGGTGGCTCCGGGAGGAAAGCAGAGCTCTGCCACTCCCCAAACCCAACCTGGCCGCAGCAGCACCGGGAAAACCCCCCAACCTGCCCCCCCAACACAGCCCTGGGCTCCCCAGAGAGGTACAGAGGGAGGAAAGGGGCGAGAAGAAAGACCCAACTCACCAACATCGGACTCTTTGTGTGTTTTGATGATCTCGGCCAGTTCAAAGTTCCCTGCAATGATGGCCACCTGCAAAGACACGGAGGGAGGAGGGGTGAGATGCCAGGGACGTGCCACGTGGGCTGAGAACAGGTTCCCCAGTGATCCTGGTTAGAATCACACAGTTGTTGAGGTCGGGAAAAACCTTTAAGATCATCAAGTCCAAGCGTCGACGCGGCACCGCCACCGTGTTCAGCACTTCTCCAACCCCCCCAGGTGCCACAGACACAGGGTTTCTGAACACTTCCAAGGGTGGGGAGTCCACCACTGCCCCAGGCAGACTGTTCCTGGTGAAAAGGGACTTACCTGCTGCCCAGAACCCTGCACAGATCCACAGGACCAAGGGACAAGGCTCTTGGAGAACCATCTCCTGAAGCAACAGTTCAACCAACAGACAGAGACATCACTGACTTCTCACATGCCTGGGGAAAGAACCCCCCAAGCAGCTCCACATCCCAGCTGGCAGAACAACCCAACCTTTCAGAGCAAGGTGCAGAAACATCCTTGCCACGTGTGAAAGAACCCCAGTGAGATGGGTCAGAGCACATGAAACCCATCCCTGATCCTCAGGAAAACAAACCAGGAGACGAACCAGGAGAACTGGACTGAGATGGTGTTGTGGGTTAGCACCACCAGACCCTCCCAGACATTAAATCCAGGGCAATCCTGGCAGCTCCAGCTGTTTGAACACTTCCCCTGCCCTCCTACAAGAGGAGCTTTCAGCAACAGGAGGCTGATTTGCATCCCAGCCCCAACTCGTGTCGGGGGATGTATTTACACCGTGACTCAGAGCACTACTACCAGCCCTCCCCAGCACAAACAGTCCCACCACCTCAGCCCAACAATGTTTGGGGGACTTTTTGTTTTGTATTCTGAGGCCCAGAATTCGTGCTCCACCCCCTCAGCCAGAGCTGGAAGTGATCAGTGAGGGCTGCAAGAAAGGAAACCTTCCTTCTGCCGTCGGGAAACTAGGCCAGAGCTAGAGAAGATTGAGTAAAGCTCTCTGTTTTCCCCCCAGCTTGCTCCAAATTGTGATTTTTCTGTCTCTCTTTATACATACACATATATATTTATAAGATCTGCTCTCCTAAAGGTCACAGGCAGAGACAGTTTTTGTATAGAAGGACCTGAATTTGGGGAAAAGCAGAAGTTAGGAGTCTCATTAGATGTCTGTCTTGGGAATGATCCTTGAAATGGATGGGGAATCACAGAATTCCAGAATTCCAGAGGTTGGAAAAGCCCTCCCAGCCCATGGATCCCCCTGTGCCCCATCCCCACCTTGTCCCCAGCCCAGAGCACTGAGTGCCACGGCCAGGCCTGCCTTGGACACCTCCAGGGCTGGGGACATGGGCAGGGACACCTCCCATTATCCCAGGTTGCTCCAAGCTCCATCCAACCCGGCCTTGGACACTTCCAGGGATGGAGCAGCCACAGCCATCTCCTGGCTCTGGCACAGGGTTATTTTCTGAAGCGCTGCAACACCTTGAGTCATTCCCCAGCATGAGATCAAAGTGACAACGCTTTTTAATCCAACAGCAACCTGCCTATTTTTATCCCTTTAGGCAAACTCAGTAAGCTCTGAAAGAAAGAAAGAGGAGACGCCACCAAATATAAACCAGAGATCACAGGCTGGTTAAACAACTTCAAACCACTTAACTGGGCTTTCACCCGGGGCCTGCTTTGAGGATAATATTTAATTTGTCCTGTTCTGAGCTGTCACTGTACATTCATATTAGAGGAGCTGCTCTCTCCTTTCACCAAGGTTTGATGTGTGATGGAGAGCAAAGATGGATGGATTTTCCTATGGGAAGACATCTCCAGCTCTGAAAGGGATCTCAAAGCTTGGAGGAGGAAGAAGACAGGACACAAAAGGAGCTCCAGCTCCCAGCCCTGCAGCTTCCCTGAGGAAGGAAGAACCACAGCAAAAAGGGATATGAAATCCATCCTGACGATCCTGATGTCAGAACCAGCATCTCAGTGGTCCTGTGGAGGGCTCAGGTAGGAATATTCCTAAGGATAAGAGTCCTGGCAAACCTTTGATCCTTAAACATACCCCTGGTAAAGAGCCATTCCCCTGTGATGAGGAAGGGCCTTGAGTCACAGATCCTGAGCCACAGGCCACTGTTTTCACTCCACCCACACCGTGCTCCCAGAGGGGCTTCTCAGCTGCAGATGGAACACTTGGAGACGTCCAGAACTTCATCCTTCTCCTCCCACCTGTGCAAAAGGCACCAGGAGCAGCGATGGCCCCGGGGCACAAAGGCAGAGCAGGGCCTTGGGGGAGGCAGGCGAGGGGCATCACCTCTGGGAGATGATGGGATGGGAAGGGAGGGATCATCAGAGGTGCTGCTGGGCAGGAACAGGTCGTTCCTCCTCGGAAGAGGAGTGTAAGCTGGCTTTTGAGGGAGGTGCAGGCAGCCAAATTAGCATCACAACACAGTGAAGCTCCTCAGCCCTGCTCAGACAGAAGGATCTGTCAGCGTGCCAGGTTATTGTCAGCTGCTTGTATCCCGGAATCAGGGGATGCTTTGGCTGGGAAGGGACCTTAGAGCTCAGCTCCTTCCACCAGACTAAGCTGCTCCAAGCCCATCCAACCTGGCCTTGACTTTTCCAGTTGTTGAGTCCTCCATTGCTGCTGATTCTCCAGCTCTCCATCACCCCAGACAACAGAATGATTCTCTTTAACCATCTCACGTTATTTAATCGGGTGGCACTGCTGAACACCCGCCCTTTGCTCAAAGTCCTCTGCCTTCCCCTTGCCCAGCCCAGCTTCAGGCCTGTTTTATGTCTGTTCCAGACTTCCAGAAGTCTGGCAGATCCCGCTGGGCCAACCCTCCTGCTGACATATGGCGGCTCCATCTGGGCTGCCACACGAGGCGCCGGCAGCAGTTGGTGCTGGCCCTGCCCAGGCACAGCCAGGCTGGTGCTCCTGGGGGTGTCCCCGGGGTCTGGCACTGCACGAGGGCACCACAGACCCGTGGTGGAAGAGCCCTCTCTGATCTCACAGCCCCGCTGCTCTCTGAGCCGTGCAGGGCAGGATCTGAGCGTTTCTCC
>JAWWES010000448.1:0-10926 GCA_035583135.1 Lophotriccus pileatus | reverse complement strand
AAGCTTTTATTGCTGACCATGACATCATATGATATGGAATATCACTTTGGCCAGTTGGAGTCAGACGTCAAAGCTGTGTCCCCTTCCAACTTCTAGTGCACCCCCAGCCTACTGGCTGTGTGAGAAGCAGAAAAGGCCTTGATGCTGTGCAAGCCCTGCTCAGCAATAACAAAAACATCCTTGTGTTATCAGCACTGTTTCCAGCACAAATCCAAAACACAATACCATATGGACTACTATGAAGAAAATTAACTGTACCCCAGCCAAACCCAGTACACCTGCCCACAGTTATCACACTTGTAGGTCTGTTGACTGTCAAAATTCAAACCTGTGTGTTTGGATAGTGCTCTGCCTGCTTGCAGTTTGGACAGAGTTTTTGAGTGCTGTACTGTTGATGAGCAAACATGTTCCATGTTTCTCGGAGGAGCTTCTGATGTTGCAACCACTGTCATAATCTGTTGTAGCAAACCACTTTTCAATGCTGGTTATTTAGTGTCCTTCCCATACCAAAGCAGTGAAGTAGATGTATATCGTTCAAACTTCTTTCTGCTGTAAAGGCTATTTTGAAGGAGCATTTGAGAAAAATGCTAAGGACTTTTCAAGGACCCAAAAAGGATATAACAAAAGCATATAACAAAGCTGTCTTACTAAGTGTAAGGGTTCAATAGGTGCTTTTACTTAGGTGCAAGCTTATCCTTGAGGGTATCATAATGTTGTATTTTGTCCAGATTTAGGATATGCTCCAGAATTACTCCTCTGGAGAAAAGGTGGGTTTGGAAGGCAGGGTGGGGGTCCAGGAGCAGAAGCCCTGGGGCTCCAAATATTGGCTTAGGTGCCAATATCTTGTGAGATAGTGTTCTCTGGTTCATGGTTGTGCCCAAGATAAAGTGGAGAAGGCCTGACAGTTCAAATGCAAATAAACAGAGAGAGCGAGATCTTGCTGGGCCTAGTTAGGCAAACTTCCAGCAAAAGTAGACAGTGCTGAGATGCAATGGTGGAGTAGCACTTCATGGGTTCAAGGCAGTTGTGCTAGCTTTACAGAGCTGTTTCTGACCAAATGGTAGGAAGTAGAAGTGGTTACCCCCTGAATATGTGACACCAGACCTGGTTTTTTTTGTATAGCTATAGCTTTAGTTGTACAAAGCACCCTTGAGCCTTTGTGCTGCTGAAACAAATCTGTAATAGGAAGTGATGTTGAGGGAGGTAAAACAGAATAAAGGATTTAATGTAAATGAAAATTTAACCTTTAAAGAGTTTTATAGACCCCAAGGGAAGGACAGGGATTTTTATCAGTCATGAAGCACCCAGACTGTAAAGGAATTAAGGTCCATTCTTAAATTTTTTCTTTCTGGTGTATATATCCAGACTAAAACCTATTGTATTTAACTTTGGCAGCAAATGCAGAGGATTTTGATAGGGTTAATGTGCACAGAAAGAAGGTGTTGCTGTGCAGACAGGACCGAGGGATGTTGCACAGTCTCAGCCTTCCTTACTTGTAGCCATTTGAATTGATAAAATAAGGACAGTCTCAAGCTGTGATCTGAGCACATTTGTTCTCCAGGTAGAGGAAGAAGTATATTGCATAAAAATATATATTGTATAAAATATATAAATGAAAATAATTATTTAATATCTATAAGTATATGTAAAATATAAATATAAAAAATAAAAAGTATATTGTGTAAAATATATATATAGTATAAAGTCAGAAGATTGAAAGTTTTGATCTGTTTTCTGTATTATCTTCTCTCCTATGCAAAAATCCCTCCAGTAAAGCAAAAAAACAGTTTTAGATCTCTAACTTACATTATAGCTTTTAAACTGGTGACATTGCAAGTCCCTGATTTGGCAGCATACAGTTGAAATAAAGACTATTTGTCTCTTAGTGAATAGCTACAGAAGTTGACTCTTACTGAGCTACAACATTATTGTTATAGCCAGGAGGATGTTGCCAGTTTGCCACTGAGAGCCTTTTATCATGTGTCACCTACTCTGCTCAATCAGTTCTTCAGAGTGATTGAACTTTAATTCATAGAATCATAGAAAAGTCTACATTGGAAGAGACTTCTGGAGAACATCTGGTCCAACTATTTGTTGGAAGCAGGACTAGGTTATCTAGGGCCCTGTCAAACCAAGTGTTGAGTATTTCCAGCAAGGGATATGCCACTTCTTCTCTGGATAACCTATTCCAATGTTTTAAGTGTTTTCATGGTGAATAATTTTCCTATATCCAGATGGACTTTTCCCTGAAGCAACTTGTGCCCATTGCCTCTTTTTCTGTCACCACACATCCTTTTGCAGTACCTCCATCTTCTCTATGACTACCTTGAGATTGGTTTGCCTTCATTGTTACGAGGGCACACTGCTGTTTCATATTCAGCTTGCTGCCCAGCAGGATCCCCAAGGTCTGGTGACCCTCTGCTGAAAGCACAAAACCACAGTGGATTAATGTTGCACACATCAGGATTCTGTCTCTATATAGAAAGACTGAATTTAATTGTGCTGCCCTATTAAAAGTGTGTGTTTGCATGAGAGGAAGGAAGTAGAATTTAATAGCTCACTGAGAGCATTTTCAATACATGCTTGTAGCATAATCGGAATTGTGGGAAACATGAAATTATGTGTGGATTTTGAATCTTAGCTATTAAAAAGATGAGGGTGTATTGAAAATTTCTGCCCCTGGCTGATATCTGCAGAACCACCTTCAGGAGAAGATACTGTTGTACAGTGAGTAGCATTAGATGTGATGGTGACAATACCAGCTCTGATCATCAGAAGCTGGGAGGGCGATGTATTGGGAATCACCCTATATGCTCCCTGTTTTTTTACAGTTCTAGCACCTTTTACTGGCTTCTGATATGTGTTGAACCAGAATAGAGCTTGGTCTGACTGATTTCTGTCTGCTTTTATATTCCTAGGCTCTGCTACTCTGTCTCACAAATCTGCCCCAACACTCTTATCTGCCCCAAATTTCATCTTCCCATCCTGTTCACCTGAGAAGTGGTTACATTTGCAAGGACACCTGCATTGGTAGTCATGTAGGATTGTTGGCCCAGTTTTAGCTCAGTAGATGGATTGCATACACAAATAGTTGATCCTGTTTCTTTTATGGATGGTATGTTACAATTTGTTGACACATTGCTTGATGTTTTTTATTTCTTAAAACTTAATAAACATTCCCGTCTTCCCACAGAAGAGCGGGTTGTTCCCATTGAAGTTTGCCGTTCCAAACTGTCAAAATACTTGCAGGGAGTTGTTTTCCGCTGTGATAAGTGTACCTTTACCTGCTCCACTGATGAGAGTTTGCAGCAACACATAGAGAAGCACAATGAACTTAAGCCTTACAAATGTCAACTCTGCTACTATGAGACCAAATACACAGAGGAGCTGAACACTCATCTTCGAGATGAGCACAAGGTAACATCCAAAGGGATTTAATTTGTAACAATCTACTTCTTGCAAATGCTATGTCTAGTTTATTTGCATGTCCACTCTGAAAAGCCAGCCTGCATTTTTTCCTTCCAAAATTTGGGGAAAGTTCCTGTGCTGGAATTTCTCTCAAGTTCTGTATTTTTTCAGAAATTCAAGATTGTGAGTTTCTAAAGCTGCTGAGATTGACCAAAATTCACTGACTATTCAGTGTAGAGTATGATTATCTAGAAAAAGCATTTTTATATATTGTGAGGGGTTATTTTTTAGTTATGAAACAGCATTAGGACTCTGTGATTCAGATATTCTCAGACACAGGAGCTTCCAAAGCATAAGATTGCTCTGGCAACTTGGACAAAGTGACATGCCATGCATATTCTAATAACACCAGTCAGTACATTCCAGTTTGCACTTAACTAGGTAAAAATAGAAGCTTATTATACTTACTGCTTAAGTTAAGGCTGCTTTGGTGTTTATGTGGAACCTTCTGAGTGCAGACCTGATCCATACTTGGAGAAGTCACTAGAAAGCTTTTTACAGACTTCTGTATGCTTTGGATTTCTGTAGTTCTCATCCGTGTTGCTGTGAGAGTAGCAAAATTCTAGAACTGAGGCATGTTTACGGAGTATTTTTTTGTCAGTTTGTGGGGAAGGAACTCATTGAATAGAACTACGAGGAGCTGAGCTGCTTGATTCTTACTAAAAATGTGTTCACATTTTGTTGACTAAACATTTCTCCCCCCACCCAAAAAATTGACAAAATGACTGTCAAAGGTACCAACAAAACTGACTGCATTTTAAAAATTAACATAGTGAACTTATGTTGGCTTGGTATGCTTGTCTTGCCTAGTTGCTCCTTATTGCTACTTGAGAATCTTTCTACAGTTTAACTGGTATCTGAGATGTTGCATATCTCTCAGTGACCACAGCAAGGATCCTAGGAGATCCAAGAAGTGCTATTCCTCACCCTTCTGACTGAGTGCATCAGATTGGGAAGATTTTCCTTCTACTTGTGTCTCCTCTCCAATAAAAACCTGAACTGATTACTCCCAGTAGTAAGGGAGTAAGTTCCCTTATCCCCCTATCTTTCTTTAATAATTTCTAAATGTTAACTGGCTAATTTGTGCCCACTCTGGGCTCAGGTGCACAATTGGTTTATTGGCATCTTAAAGAGTTTCTGTGCATGAGCTGAGAGACTGTAAGTGCCATGCACGTAGCCTTCTTTGCTTAAATCTAATAGGTAACTTGTTGAGTCATAGCACCTCAACACAGCTGCCACTTCTAGGAACAGGATACTAACACACTGCTATATTTAGGGTAGTTTGCTATTTGCTGATAAACCGCTGAGTTGCGAGTTGATCTTGGCTGGCAAGAAGAGGTCCACCCAGTCACTCTCTCACTCCCCCTCCTCAAACAGGACAAGGGGAGTATTGTGACTTAACCTCAGTGGGCAGCTAAGTCCCACACAGCTGTTCACTCCCTCCCCCACCAGTGAGATGACGGAAGAGAATTGACAGGGTAAAAGTGAGAAAACTCATGGGTTGAGATAAAGATAATTTAATAGGGAAAGCAAAAGCCATGCACACAAGCAAAGCAAAACAAGGAATTCATTCACCACTTCCCATGGGCAGGCAGCATTTCAGAGAAGACTCAGAGGCAAACTGCATGGACAGATGTGCTCTGGAGCTGAGGATTGCACCTGAAGGAGGGAGGTGAGCTTTCCTACCTGGCAAGACCTGGAGACTAGAGCAGAGAGAGGTGCCCCAGTCCCCCCTCCCAAGTGGGAAGCCGTGGACCTGTGAATCAGAGGCAGCTCTGACTCAGCATGAGTGGCGCCAGCAGGGACAGCACCCACCCCCACCCGTACAAACCCCACCCCCAGGGAGCATGAGGGATCAGTAGTGTGGATGTGTTAGCTTGTGTGGGCAGTTCATGCAAGGAGGGTGCTGAGGCACTGCAGCTAAAGCACTTAGCTCAGTTGGTGGCCATCACTCTCACCAAGAGAGCTCAAGTATGGTGTCCACTCAGACAAAAGTTGCTTCCTCTGCATGTACCCAGACAGAGCACTCACAAAAGCATGCAGCTGCCCAGGCCTCGGGCTGCAGGGAGTGCCACAGCCTGGCACTGCTCTCAGAGGGCAGCAGAGACAAGAGCTGTGTGAGGTGCAGTCAGGTGGACAATCTGCTCAGCCTGGTAGTGGAGTTGAGATGAAATAGAAAGACTAAGAAGTATTAGGGACTCTGACTGGTGGAGTCGCACTGTACCATGCCTTAGACAAATGGACCCACCATCCACTTCACAAGAAGCAATGGATCCCCTACCCTCTCACCACCAGGCAGAAGGAGGGGACATTGGAAATGGAGGGGAATGGAAACAGGTTTCTGCTCAAGGTGGCAGGTAAACCCCCTCCTGACCTACCTCACCTCCCCAGATGCCCTTATACAATATGTATGAGGCCCTGGAATCTGAGGACCAGGGAAATGAGGAGCTGGATGAAGGTCCATCTGGGTTGGAGGAGTCGCCCAGGGTAGGGCAGCCTACCCTCTGCATCACGACCTGCTCAGTTCAGAAAAAAAAAGAAAAGTAGTAGTCATTGGTGACTCCCTTTTGAGAGGAATGGCAACTGGAACCAATCCATATGTAACCTGACACACTACAATAGGGAGGTATGCTGCCCCCCCCCCCGGGGCCTGGGGCAGGAATGTCACCAAGAAACTTCCCAGACGGGTCTGGCCTACTGACTATTACATGCTACTGGTTTTCCAGATGGGTACTGATGAAGTCCCAACAAGAAGTTTGCAGACAATCAAGAAGGACCTCAGGGCCTTGGGACAACTGGTCAAGGGATCTGGAGCACAAGTAGTGTTCTCTTCTGTCCTGCCAGTTGCAGGGAATGATGGGGCAAGAAACAGGAAAACCATGCAGATGAATACCTGGCTTTGAGACTTGGTGTTACCAGCAGGATTTTGTGGGTTTTTATCATGGGTCAGTTTATACGACACTGAACCTTCTGGCAACAGATGGGGTCCACCTGTCTAAAAAGAGAAAAAGGCTCTTAGGAGTGAGCAGGGCTCGTTGAGAGAGCTTTAAACTAGATTGGAAGGGGGATGGAGACATAGCCAGGCTCGACAGAGATAAGGTGTGGGAAGGGAAGAACTACAATGAGCACCCAAGTAGCAAAAGGAGGCTAAAGAGGGGAAACCTCGAGCAAGCACAATCAGCCAAAGGCATAACCACAAAACAGGACTATGGGGCATGCCTTTGCACACTCACTGGGATGTTGACACACTCAAATACTTCTATAAAGTGCCTGTACAGCAATACAAGCAGTGTGGGGAACAAGCAGGGGGAACTAGAGATCTGTGTGCAGTCACAGGGCTTTGATCTCATTGTGATTTCAGAGACATGGTGGGATAGCTCACATGACTGGAACATTGTCACGAAGGGCTACACACTGTTTAGGAGAGACAGACCAGGAAGACGCAGTGGTGGAGTTGCCCGCTATGTGAGGCAACATGTGGAATGTATCAAGCTCTGTCTTGGGGTGGATTATGAGCAAGTCAAGAGCTTCTGGGTTAGGATATAAGAGCAGACTAGTAAGGGTGGCATTGCTGTGGGTGTTTGCTACAGGCCACCTGATCAGGAGAAGGAAGTGGATGAGGCCTTCTACAGGCAGCTTGAAGCAACCTCACAGTCTCAGGCCCTGGTTCTTGTGGGGGACTTCAGCCAGCCAGTCATCTGCTGGAGAAGCAAAACAGATGCACAAACAGTCCAGGAGGTTCCTGGAAAGCGTTGATGATAACTTCCTTACACAGGTAGTGGAGGATCCCACAAGGAATGGCATGCTGCTCCACCTCATACTAAGGCCTTGTAGGAAATGTGAAGGTCAGGGGCAACCTTGGCTGCAGTGACCATGACACTATGGAGTTCAGTATCGGGCAAGGAGGAAGTAGGGCAGAGAGCAAGATTACAACCATGGACAGCTAACTTTAGCCTCTTCAGGGATCTTCTTGGAAGAATCCCATAGGAACAGACCCTGCAAGGGAAGAGGGGTGCAAGAGAGATGGTCAGTATTCAAGCACTACTTCCTCTAGGCTCAAGAACAGTACATCATGATGAACAAGAAATTGAGCAGAGGGAGCAAGAGACCTGCATGGATGAATAAAGAACTCCTGCCATTACTCAAGCATAAGCAGGAAATATGCAGGAGGGTCTGGTCACTTGAATGAATATAGAGAGGTTGTCAGAGTAAGTAAAAATGAGATGAGGAAGGCCAAGACCCATCTGGACTTAAATCTGGCCAAGGATGTCAAGGACAACAAGAAGGGCCTCTTCAAATACATCAATAACAAAAGGAAAAGTAAGGATAATGTGAGCCCATTACTAAATGGAGGGGAAACCCCAGTGACAGAGGGCGCAGAGAAATCTGAGTTACTGAACATTGCCTTTGCATTGGTCTGCACTGACAAGACCAGCCCTCAGGAATCTCTGACCCAGGACACCAGGGTAAAGGAATGTTGGAAGGAAGACTTTCCCTTGGTCAAGGAGGATTGGGTTAGAGAACTAGGAAAACTTGACATCCACAGATTCATGGGCCCTGACGGGATGCATCCATGAGTGGTGAGAGAGCTGGCAGACACTATAGCAAGGCCACTCACGATCATCTTTGAAAGGTGGTGACTATCAGCCTGAGGACTGGAAGAAGACAAATGTTACCCTGGCCTTCAAAAAGGGCAAGAAGGAAGACCAGGGAGCTACTGGCCAGTCAGCCTAACCTCAATCCCTGGAAAGGTGATGGATCACCTCATTCTGGAGACCATTTCTATCCTCATGGAGGACAAGAAGGTGATCAGGAACAGTCAGCATGGATTCACTAAAGGTAAATCATGCTTGACCAAGCTGATTGCCTTCTACAATGAAACAACTACCTGGGTGGATGAGGGGAGAGTAGTGGATAGTGTCTACCTTGACTTCAGCAAGGCTTTCGACACTGTCTCTCACAGCATCCTCATAGGCACACTCAGGAAGTGTGGACTGGATGAGTGGACAGTGGGGTGGATTGAGAACTGGCTGAACAGCAGATCCCAGAGGGTCATGATCAGTGGCACAGGGTCTAGTTGGAGGTCTGTCACTAGTGGTGTCCCCCAAGCTTCAATACTGGGCCCAATATTGTTTAACTTATTCATCAGTGACTTGGCTGAAGGGGTAGATGCCTCCTCAGCAAGTTCACTGATGACACAGAGCTGTGAGGAGTGGCCAATACCCCAGAGTGCTGTGCAGCCCTTCAGAAGGACTTTGACAGGTTGGAGGGATGGGCAGAGAGGAACTGCCTGAAATTCAACAAAGGCAAATGCAGGGTCTTGCACCCAGGGAGGAATAACCCCAGGCACCAGTACAGGCTGGGGGTTGACCTGCTGGAGAGCAGCTTTTCGGAGAAGGACCTGGGGGTCCTGGTGGACAACAAGCTGTCCATGAGCCAAGCAGTGTGCCCTGAAGGCCAATGGGATCCTGGGGTGCATTATGAAGAGCATTGCCAGCAGGTCAGGGGGGGAATCCTGCCCCTCTACTCAGCCCTGGAGAGGCACATCTGGAGTGCTGTGTCCAGTTCTGGTCTCCTCAGGACAAGAGAGACATGGAGCTCCTGGAGCGGGTCCAGCAGAAGCTGCAGAGGTGCTGAAGGGACTGGAGCATCTCTCTTATGTGGAAAGGCTGAGGGAACTGGGGCTGTTCAGCCTCGAGAAGACACGGCTGAGAGGGGACCTCATCAGTGTCTACCAATATCTTCAGGGAGGTGTCAGAGGCTGGAGCCAGGCTGGTGGTGCCAAGCAATAGGACAAGAGGCAACGGGCAGGAACTGATGCCCAGGAAGCTCCAACTGAACATGAGGAAGAACTACTTTTCTGTGCAGTGACCAAGCACTGAACAGGTTGCCCAGAGAGGGTGTGGAATCTCCCTCATTGGAGATATTCCAGAACCGTCTGGACACAATCCTGTGCCATGTGCTCTGGGATGGCCATGCTTGAGCAGGGAGGTTGGACCAGATGACTCACTGTGGTCCCTTCCAACTTGACCCATTCTGTGATTCTGTGATTACTATCAGGGACAAAACAGACTTGGCTTGAGGAAAAGTAAATTAATTTATTGACAGTTAAAATAGAATTGGATGGTGAGAAATAAAGACCAAAAAAAACCTTCAACACCACTACCTATTCCAATCTACCAACATCCCTACCTATTTTTCCCAAGCTCAACTTCACTCTTTCCTTCCCAACTTCTCTACGTTCTCCCCCCACCCTAAGTGGCACAGGGAATATGGGCCACTAGCCAAAGATGAACCCATGAGTGAAGCTGGTGGCACCTCTGTGAAAACATAGTTTTAAAAGGGTGGAAAATTATGGAGACGGTAGGTGGGAATGCAGAGAGAATGAGGAAAGTGAGAGGAGGAAGGGAAGTGAGGGAAAAAGCAGAGGAGTAGGAGGTGCTCTATGGTAGAGCAGATACTCTCAAAGTATCTCCCGTCTGTGGAGAACCCACACTAGGGCAACTATTCCCCCATTCCATGCCCCCCATCCCCAAATGTCCACAAGAACAGATTACTTTGGCTGTCTGTCAAAGTGATCCCATCTTTTCACACATGAAGCTGAATAAAGCATTCACAAAGGATTTTTCTGCAGTGATGGTATGCAAATGTGATGCTTGATCCTATCAGTTTGTCATGGTTTTGTGTGATTATGTTTCAGCTTGGAAATTAAGGCCATTATTATAATAAGTACCTTTGAAGTTATGCACTGGGTTTATGACACGGCAAACTCAGCACCTGTGATTTTTGTCCGGGATATATCCTCAAGGATACACTACTGCTCTAGCCTAAGGTGTCTCCTCTGGGGGTTTAAGAATAACGGTACTCATCCCTATGGAGAAACGCAGGGGGGTATATTTGCCCAACCCTTCATCCATTTTCCTTTTGGATCCAATACAATGGCCCCTGGGAAATTTAATTTCTCCTTAGATGCCAGAGACGTTTTACTTTTTGGGGTTTTCGTGCAAGGTTGTGCCACTGTGATATATCTAATATACCAAGCTAGGGCCAGGAATTATGGAGAACGGACCCAGAAGCCTACCCCAGGGGTGGAAAACCTCGAGTTGCATGGGTTACGGGAGGATATGGGTAAAGTCCTAGAAAGTTGTTCAGTTCCTACAACGTGGAGGCTCACACTCGAACAACTTCTAAACCCTACAAAGATAATGACAGCCGTGAGGGAGAGATGTTGTGGCAAACCCATGGAGAGGCAGCTGGCAGCCACATGTGGGGTTTTGACCGTGGTCTATCAGAAGCTGCTCGGTATGGTGAAGCATGTTCAGGGAAGAGGAAAAGATGGGAACAAGATGCCTGATACCGGGGTGACTCAGGATAAGGCCAGTTCCAAGGGACAGAACAAGTCAATGGAAGTTGCCCCTATCCAAAAGAGGAAATACAAGACCAAATCGATCCACCCGG
>JAWWES010000447.1:0-10926 GCA_035583135.1 Lophotriccus pileatus | reverse complement strand
TCCAGGGATCCAGGGGCAGCCACAGCTTCTCTGCCCAACCTGGGCCAGGGCCTCCCCACCCTCCCAGCCAGGAATTCGTTCCCAATATCCCATCTCTCCCTGCCCTTTGGCACTGGGAAGCCATTCCCTATGTCCTGTCCCTCCAACCCTTGTCCAAAATCCCTCTCCAGCTCTCTTGTAATCTCTGGAGTAAAGGGACAGAGGTGCAGCTCTCATGTCCAAACAGAGGGTCCCCCACTGTGGGGTCACATCCCACTCATGCTGTGACAAGAGGGTCGGATTTGGGGCAGACTTTGTCACGACACCAAGGGGAAAAGGAGGGAGAGCCCCATTCCCCAGAGTGCCCATGGGGTTTATGGCCTCACCCTGGAGGGTTCGTGGCCCAGCAGGGCCAGAAGGTTCCAGCTGCTGTTCCTCTCCATCAAACACACCCAGGGCTGCTCTGGCCTGGTTTTTCTTCCTGGTGGATAAGCAGGAGTGTCTGTGCCTCTGCTCTGTCTGCAGCAGCAGCTCTGGCTGTGGCTGCCACACAAACCAACCTCCTCCTCCCCCTCCTGAAAGGCCGGTTTGCTCACACCCCGGGCAAGGTGATGTGTCCTGCTGTGACAAGATTTGGGAGCTTCCTCCTCATCATCTCCTGGCTCAACAAGACACTCCAAGATAAGGAGACAGGAAAACATCCCTGTTTTTTTCCTGTGCAGGAAGGCTGGAGGTGCCCCTTGCCATGGCTGGGAATGCAGCTGCACCTCAAGGCAGGTTGTTTCTCCAGCCACAAAACCAACAAAGAGAGACCCACCCCATGGGAGACCACGTGTGTAAGGCTGGGATGAAGCCAACTTCATTTTATCCTCCTTAACACACTCGTGCCTCCCTCCAGAGAGCACTTTGCCATGGCTATTCCATCTTCCTCGTGCTGCCAAGTGACCAAAGGCAAGGAAAATCCTTTCCAGAGCCCAGGGACCTGATTTAGGCTTGGGGTACAATCAGTAATATCCCATGGAGCGACCAGGACTGGATTTCACCAGGTGTTATTTCACCATTTCCACAGGAAAGTAGGGATTTTCTTAGTCTGGGACATCACCCCCATTCCAGCCATTCCTCTGTGGGTGTCGGTCCAGCTGTTGGAGTCAGACCATCCCCATCCCCTGCTCAGCTTCCCAAAAAACTTCTCCCTTCCCCTCCCCCATGCTGAGCAGGGAGGTGGGAGAAATCCTGCCGTCCCAGCACGTGGGAGCCTGGATCCTCACCAGCTCCAGCACAACCCATCTCCTGGAGATTCCTGCTTCCCGCAGCTCGCCCTGGGGAGGATCACCCGGCACATCCCTCCCGTGGGGCCCCCTGCTCATAATGCCCCTTTATGAGGCCTCACAAAGCCCTCCTTGGTTCATCTCCAGGCTGCTCTCAGGGGTTGCCAAGGGTGTCCCTGCGAACAATGAGGGGCCTCTGTCTGTGAGGCGGCTGCAGCCACGGCCACAAATGCCTTTTTTTTGTGACCTGCAAGTGAAAATGCCCCCTCCTTTCCCAGCAGATCTCCTTCCCTTGTGTCCCCAAGTCCCTGGGACGGCTGGAGCGCTGCTGGGGGAGCCAATCCTTTCCCTTTGCTGACGTCCTTCCAGCTGAGTCCTGCCAGGAGCTTTTTTTTTTCTTGCCTGTGCAGCCCCAGAGGCTCAAAGGACACTTGGCATCACCTGGAAATGCTGCTGGTGATGTAATTCCATCGAGTGACTCAGCAAGCTGGGTGGAACTCCAGCTGGACTCCTGGGCACGTGGGCCTTTCCCAATTGTGCCACCAGCCCAGGCTGCCCAGGGCCAGGAAAGGTCCCAGGGAAAGGATCCTGGAGGAGGCTTGGATACATCCCCCAGCTGAGGCACAGGCATGTCCCACGTGGCATTTCTGCTCCAAAAATCAAGGCTCTGAGAGGGGGGAAATCAATGCCACTGAAAGGATTTGGGGTGTCCAAGGTGCTGCAGTGCTGGGGGGTGTCAGAAGGGCCTTGCAAGGAGGGGATTTACTGTGCAAGTGAATATATTAATTACATTCAGTACATGAAACATTCACTATGAAATTCTCCCCTGGGAGGGTGGGCAGGCCCTGGCACAGGTTGGGCAGAGAAGCTGTGGCTGCTCCTGGATCCCTGGAAGTGTCCAAGCCCAGGTTGGAGCAACCTGGGCTGGTGGAAGGTGTCCCTGCCCATGGCAGGGGTAGGACTGGATGATCTTCAAGGTCCCTTCCAACCCAAACCATCCCGTGATTCCATGACTTCCCGAGCTCTGCCTCCCAGAGACCAGAAGAAAAGGAGTCTTATGGAAGTCACATTTCTCCCTCCAACTCCAGCAGTTATGTGTGGATCAAATACTGAAAACTCACCATTATTTAACTTTTTAAGCCCAAAGACACTTTTGGGGTGAGGCAGGAGGAGACTTGGTGCTGGCCCAGGCTGAAAAGCCCTCACAGCACAGCCAGGCCACCTTAAGAGCACGGAGAGTGTGGGCAAAGCCTGCCCAGACACAGATTCCTCTGTAACCACAGCCTGCACTGAGACTTCCTCCCTAATCACTGCCCTGCTTTGAAGGAGCTTGTTTGCAGATATTAAGCACCTTCCTGGAGGCAGGTACCTGAAACAGGAGCTCAAAGCACCGAGGCATGTGTTCCTTGGGCGTGAAGGTTCTAAGTGTGCCCACCAAGGTGGTGGTAGGAGTGATTTGGGAAAGAGACAGCCAGAAAAATGAGGGATGTGTGGCTCCGTGGAGGAGCTGAGGGACATGGGGACAGTTTGTGTGACTCACTAGGGTGTCATGGCTCAGCCAAGGCCTGGTGAGTGCAAACCAGCCCAGGCATCCTCAGGCTGGAAGGAGGAGGATCCAGAGAGGTGCAGGCAGAGAGTGGGTGGTTCATCCCCACAAAACACGCTCTGGCTTCCCAGACTTCCAGGATCCCAAATGAACCCCACAGTCTGAAGCTGACAGAGCAGAGAAATGGGCCTCAACACACAAAAGAAATGTAAATAAAAGAGCTGCAAGATGGTTGCTGTAGGAGAAAACCATCCCCTCAAAGGCTGTGGACAGACCTGCCCCTGCTCTGTGCTCCTTCCCAGGAGCCAGCTGAGCTCTGCTCTTTCCCCAGGAATTCCTACATGGCCAGTACATCAATTCCTTATTTTCAGGTCTCCAGATTGAAGGTGGGCTTAGGAAAGCAGAGATATTTCAGAGAGCTTGTTTAGAACTAGCCACATACAAATACAATTCAAAGGGATCCTGTAGAGCCTCCTATTACCTGGTGCAGTCACCATCCTCATGCTCAAAGCCCTGAAGAACCCTGACCTGACTTGGAGGTTGGCTCTGCTTTGGGCAGGGGTTGGAATGGAGACCTCAGAGGTACCTCCCAGCCTTGGGAATTTTATGGATCTGTGGAAGGAGGTGAAACCACAGCCCTCACCTACAGCCTGCCTTGAGTTGTTGTTTGTACTGCACAGGCAGAAGTGTTGGGTTCATGGTTGCACTCCATGATCTTAGAGCTCTTTTCCAGCCTAAATAATTCCATGATTCTGATTTTGACCTTAATACAAGCTGTCTGATCACCAAACCAGCAGAGAAACCTCCAGGCTTTGAGGGAACGGTGTCAGGACTGCTCAGACACGGAAAAGGCACTGCTTGGAGCAGGGAATGTGCAGTTACTGCACTGATTTCCTGCCAGCAAATGCACTCTCCTGGTGGATTTGAGACAGACTCAGCCTTTGGTTTCCTTGGCTGAACTGCTAAAGCCTGGGAGAGCTGAGAACTGCACTGAGAACACAGGCAGAGAGATGCAGGGATTTAAAATTTATGAGCACACTCTGTGCCTGACCAACACTTCTCCTTTTGGTTCCCTGTCATCACCTACCAATTAACCCAAATGGCCCAACATTCTCCCCCTGATAGGGACAACAAACAAAACCAGATGCCCTCTGAATGAAAAATAAGGTGGTGACAAGCTCTGAGCAACACTGTGCTGATAAGGAGACACCCTCAGAGCAGGAGGGATTGTCCTGCAGGAAAAGGTCAGGCCCAGGAGTGATGTGATGGGCTGGGCTTGCAGACCCAGCTCTTGAGCAACCCTGATATGGGCTTAATTAATCAAATCACTGCAAGGAATCACCGGGGCTGAGAACGGACCACAAGGTGTGATGGGTTTGTGGAGAGGGACGGGGATGATGTGACTGCTGGTCCTAAATCCTGAGCCATGTCTGGCTCAGGCTGGGAGGTCGAGGCTGATTTCTTCCTAAAATCTAATCCTGGAAAAAAACGACTTGTGGGATTGATCCAGGGACCAGGACAGAAAGAGAGCAATGCTGGTGTGATGGACAAGTCCTCTGAGTAGTTGCAGAAGATATGAGGGACACAGAAGATGCCATGGGGGGTATTTCTGGGTGCTGGCAGAACCACTGGGATGCTCTCCATGTATCCCACACAGCTTGGTTAACTCAGCTGTGAAGAAGCTGGAAAGCAGAGAACTTCACAGGGCAATTTCTGGCCATCTGCACGTTCTTGGTCGTGGTTCTGTCACCCTGTAATGGGGACAGGACGAAACTGTGGTGACCTGAACTGTCAGGGCTGAGTGATGGCCGGTGTACAATGGCTTGAGGCAGCAAACACACAGGGGTGAGGTGCCCAAGGCTCACACATTGAAAACAGGTCCTCTGCTCCAGCACTGATTTTCAGACCTGGTGAGGAAGAACACTGGCACAGGGAAGGGATTTTACATGCTTTGAGCCTTCCCTACAGAGTTTTGGCTGCCCCACCCCTGGAAGTGTCCAAGGCCAGGATGGACAGAGCTTGGAGCAACTTGGGATAGTGGAAGGTGTCCCTGCCCATGGCAGGGGGAGTTGAAGGATTGAACTAGATGATCTTTAAGTCCTTTCCAACCCAGGCCATTCCAGGATTCTGTGATCTATCCCATTCCATGATGGTTGTCATTCCTGCACTGGGCCATCTCCACTGATGTTGCCTGGGTGGATTCTCCGCCCTCCTGATGTCAGAGCTTCATTATCTGAGCAGAAATTCTCCTTCACTGACTAACTTGGAGCTCCTTAAATTTGGCCAATGATCCATGAAATCCCATGGCTTCACCCCAAGGACCGTGTCCCCCACTCTCTCCCGAGTGGAGCTGGAGCTCATGTAACAGAACTAAATCCTGGATGGCAGAGAGTCAGACAAGTTCATGATCTCAGTGTCTCCAAAGAGAGGGAACTTCCCTGGGAGCACCTGAGTCACCCCCTCCACCCTCCTGCCTTCCCTTTATCAGCCCACCAGCACTTCCTAGGTAGGCAGGTGACTTTTACAGCATCGCCTCCCACAAGGCAAAGCCTCTAAAAAACAGTCAGTGGAGCGTTTAATCGCCGTCTCCACAGTGATTCCCCCCCAAACACGAGACCAGCTCCCCTCTCTAAGCCTTTTTAATCCTTTTTCCTCTTAACCTGAGATACCGGGCTGAGGAAAATAACAGAGGCAGTCATGAGGGTTGGATTAGGTGTCCCTCAGCAGCTCCTGCAGCTCTTCCAACCATCAGGCAGGACTTTGTCACGCTCCGTGGGCTCGGGCACAAGGTGGTGAAGGTATTTTCACACCAGGGGAACAAAAAAGGATATAGGAAGGGGAATGAGATATTGAGGTCCCCCACAGAGCAGCTCTTGCAGCCTGGTCTAGTGAGTGACAGCCCTGTTCATGGCACAGGGTGGAACTGGGTGGTCCTTAAGGCCCCTTCCAACCCAAACCATTCTGGGATTCTGTGTTTCCATGAAAAAAAACCCTCTCCAGGGCAGAGCACTCTCTAAAATTATGCCACACCATGGTATACCCGTGGGCAAATTTAAGGGGTTTGGGGCGTTCGAGCGACGGCAAAAGATGTGGAAAACAGATTTCTTTGTGGCTGTTTGCTGTCAAACACTTCCTCTTCACCTCTATCCCGACATTTTTATAGGAGAATGTAAAAAATTTTTATATTCAGCAGCTGTTCTGTTTGTTGAAGTAACAACGATCGAGGCCAAAGGCATTTCCTGGAGACGACCTTGTGGCGAGGAGCTCTCGTGTTTTAAGTGCTCGTGGATCCCCCTGGGAATATCCTGGGCTGGCACCATCACTGAGGCTTCTCCAGCATCACTGCTGAGACTTTAATGTGATCACTTAATGGTAGGCTGTTATTTTTCAGCACTTAATTACGACAAGGTGCTTGTTTTGTGTCGTTGAAGTTACTCCAGTGTGAAAATCCCCCTTTTTAACCCTCCCTGTTCCCACTCAGAACTCCCCACATCACCAGGGGAGTTATTTTCCCTTTGTGCCCCCTCAGTCCTTGACCCAAGTTCTCTGTATAGGTGAAACATTTAGATTTTGCTGGGTTTTTTCCCCCCAAAAGTAATCCACTCATTTCTGAGCTAAGGGAGAGTGAAAAAAAAAATAGTAAAAATAAAAATCAAACAGGGCTCGTGGTGCAAAAGAGACACTTTCCATGGTCATGAGGTTTCTGTGTGAGCTGAGGGGATGAAAGCTGCCCTGAGGAGATGGGTTATTTATTGCACCTCTCCACGAGCATGTTGGGACTCCTCTGTTGCTGCTGGGATCATCTTCCCAGCTCATCCCTCAGACACACTGCCCTTGTGACTCCAGCCTTCCCCTGCCTCACCCTCTGAGCCTGCACCAAACAAAGCTCCTTCTTTTCAACTTTAACTCCCTTCTCTGTGTAGCTGCAGACTTTTGCAACCCCCCGAGTTTGACATTTTTGTCTGGTTTTTCCTTAATTCCCCCCCCCCCGCCCCGTCTTGCCTTTGGAAAAATATCCCCAGTGTCTGGAATCCACCTCTTGCCCAAGTCTGCAAACTCACAGCTCTTCAGTTTTCTGCCCATCATCCTTCTCCCTTCCTTTGCTGGCTGAGTCCTTCCTGCCCCTTGGTTCTGAGCTTCCTGCAGGGGAGATTGTTTTGCTTTGCTTAAAATCCCCCCCCCCAAAGCTCTGATCCTCACCTGAGGCTCTGACAGCACATCCACGGTGTGTCTGAGGAGGGATAACATGGATGGGCACAGGCTGGAG
The DNA here is from genome assembly GCA_035583135.1 of Lophotriccus pileatus. Taxonomy (NCBI): domain Eukaryota; kingdom Metazoa; phylum Chordata; class Aves; order Passeriformes; family Tyrannidae; genus Lophotriccus; species Lophotriccus pileatus. The sequence goes on along the minus strand of JAWWES010000447.1, from coordinate 3,866 downwards.
CCCCTCTGCTCTGGAGCCAGGCTGGGAGAGCTGGGGGGGTTCCCCTGGAGAAGAGAAGGCTCCAGGGAGAGCTGAGAGCCCCTTGCAGGGCCTGAAGGGGCTCCAGGAGAGCTGGAGAGGGACTGGGGACAAGGCCTGGAGGGACAGCACACAGGGAATGGCTTCAAAATGGAAAAGTGGAGGTTAAGATGGGATATTGGGAAGGAATTCCTGGCTGTGAGGGTGGGGAGGCCCTGGCACAGGTTGGGCAGAGATACCTGGATCCCACTCACCCTCATCTGCAGATAAAAGCATGGCAGAGTTTTGCTTTCCTGTTTCAAAGACAAACTTTGCTTTCAAAGTTTATCCCAGTCTTTCTTGGAGCCTCCCTGCAAATACTGAAAGGCTGCAATAAGGTCTCCCTGGAGACTCCTCTTCTCCAGGCTGAACCATCCCAGTTCTCTCAGCCTTTCCTCATAGCAGAGGTGCTCCAGGCTTCTGATCAGTTCTCTACTGACTGCAGAGAAATCCTTAGGGATTTGCAGACTTGAGCAAGAGGTGAATTCCAGGAGACATGGAATCACAGGGTGGTCTGGGTTAAAAAGGATCTTAAAGCCCATCCAGTCCCACCCCCTGTCATGGGCAGGGACACCTTCCAGTGGCCCAGGTTGCTCCAAGCCCCGTCCAACCTGGCCTGGGACACTTCCAGGGATCCAGGGGCAGCCACAGCTTCTCTGCCCAACCTGTGCCAGGGCCTCCCCACCCTCATAGGGAAGGATTTTTCCCTAATATATGAGACAAACATCTGCACTGCCAGTGTCTCAGGCCGGCTGAGGTGAGTCCCACCCTTTGGGAAGAGGCAGAGCTATTCCCAAGATATCAAACACCCCTCAGTCCGTGCAGCTCTCCCAGGCTGGAGCAAGGACAGTGTTTGTGGCTCCACAAAGGCCACCTCCACTTCCTCGTTGCTGGAGCACAGTTCAGCCAAGGAATGCATTTTCTTGGCTCTCCCTGATTGTTCAGGGCTTAAACCACAATGATCTTGTCCCGATCGATGGCTGAGGCTCAGAGCTCCTCCTTTGAGAAGGGCATTACCCCCTGTGCTCAAACAGCGTGTTTATCTGCCAGCCCCACAGCCAGGCTGACTCACAGGTCCCCAGACAACGCCTCCATCCAGTGTTATTCTAAAACACACAATCCTGCTCTAAAGACACCTCTGGGGAGTGCCTGGTTGCTGAAGAACCCGCTGTGTTTCCACCTCTGTGTGCTCAGGGTAGATCCCTTCAGCAAACAGAGCCTGCACAAGACAGCCCTGCTCTCTCCAAACCAACATTTCTTGTTCTGGCAGGTGTCTCATCACCTCCTCATAGTCCTGAACATCCACTTGCACTTGTGCTGAATGGGAGTTGTTTTTTTTTCCCCATTCCTTTGCCTCCCACGTCACCTCCTTGGCTGGACATTCCAGCTCCGTGAACTGCCGTAAATCCCACACAAAACAGCCATGTTATCCCATCTGCTCCCTCCTCTCCTCACTTCCCTCTCCCTTCCTGCCCCCTCACACCCCCTCTTTTGCAGCAACTCACCCCACGGAGCCAAGGCTGCTGCAGGTCTGCTCCAAACCCTTTATTCCTCCACCCTGTGCCTCCCAAAACCCACGCCTTGGTGTTACTGCTCCTGGTGGAGCTACACCACGGAGCAACAAACAGGCTTCCAAGGTTCTGTGGCTCCTAAGGCTGGTTTAATCCCCTGCTAAGCCCTGTAATGTGTAGGTATCTGCAGCTCTGCTGCAGTGAAGTTGCATGAAACCATTAATCTTGATTTAGTGGTCAGAGGTGTTGATTAGTCACTTATTTTCAACCCCCAAACATTTCTCTGAGGTGGTTTGAGCTGCTTGGAGGAAGTGGGGGAGGGTTGGACCCTGAAGATTCCTCCCACCCTCAGTTTTTCCGTGATTCCACAATCCTGCTTGCTCTATCCATATTCATCCCTGTATTTTGTGTGTGTTCTGTATGTTTACCCCCCTCTCTCAGGCGTTTCTTACTTTTCAGTGCAATCTCTAGCAAAATACCTGTTCCAGTGCTATTATTAAGCTGGGCTTTATTATCCCAATTATACTTTGCCCAACCATTTTGTGCCGAGGTGCAAGAGGCGTTTGGGGAACTGGTTGCAATTTAAACCCAGTAGCTCCTTACTGGTTTGTCCTGTCATGACAGGAGGAAGCAAAATGATATAATCTCAAAACCAAGTTCCTTCTGTGCTGTTTCAACAGGGCACAGAAGAAGTTCCACTCTCCTTGGGCTTCAGGCACTGGTTTAACTCCACATCCAGCCCCTCCCACGGGAGTCACCCCAACCATTCATCCTCTTAATTACAAGTCCACGTGTAAAAGTTTGGATAAAGAAGAGTTTCATAAACTTTCTATAAACATGAGGCTCCAGGTCCCAGAGCATCTGTGGTTGGAGAAACTCGATGAGGCCAAGGTGGCTCAACAACAAGGTTTGCATCTGTTCTGCCAACGCAGTCCCCAGCCAGGTATTGAGTTGATTTAAACCAGTGTCGCTTCACCCAGGGAAGCCAACAGCCTGCCCAGGTCATGCTGGGTGCTAAATGCTGCTGCCACAGTACTAATTTGGTTTATAGAATCATAGAGTTGTGTATGGTTTGGGTTGGAAGGGGTCTTAAAGACCATCTCATTCCACGCCCCTGCCGTGGGACACCTTCCACCAGCCCAGGTTGCTCCAACCCGGCCTTACACACTTCCAGGGATCCAGGGGCAGCCACAGCTTCTCTGGGCAACCTGGGCCAGGGCCTCCCCACCCTCACAGGCAAGAATTGCTTCCTAGTATTCAATTTAAATCCATGCTCTTTCAGCTTAAAAGCATCCTCCTCTGTCCTGTCACTTGTCCAAAGCTCCTCTCCAGCCCTCCTGGAGCCCCTTTATCCACAGAATGTTCACAGAATGGGGCAGGTTGGAAGGGACCAGAGTTGGGTCAACTGGTCCAACCTCCCTGCTCAGGCAGGATCATCCCCGAGCACAGGGCACAGGATTGCATCCAGACAGCTCTGGAATATCTCCAGGCACTGGAAGGGGCTCTAAGATCTCCCCGGAGCCTTCTCTTCTCCAGGCTGAACAATCCCAACTCCCTCAGCCTGCCTCCATAGAAGAGGTGGAATATTCTCCTGTGAAAAAGGAGCAGCTTACCTACAGGTGATGGTGTGAAGCTGGAGCCAACTTGAGGTGGGCTCTGCCCGAGCTCCCAGTCCTGGAGCCTCGTGGTGCCACCGTGCAGCTCGTGACACGTCTCAGGGGTGATGCCTGGGAAATGCAAGACAAGATAACTGAACATAATTTAACTCAGTTCTTCAGCCATGAACTTACAGATTCAGGGCATTTCTGCTCCAGCAGCCTCCAGTGCAAGTCTGGCTGTGAGTAAGCAACGTGTGAGGTAGTCCAGGGGCATCCCCAGTGACGGGGAGTGTCAACAACAGGTAACAGGCTTTGGAAAGAAAGGTGATACTGATGGAGAAGAGCCCAAATGTTGGACTGAAGCATTTCTCTTCTTGTAAAAGTCAGGATGAGGGCTTTGTGCTTCCATAGAATCACAGAGTCATTTTGGTTGCAAAAGCCCTCTGAGATCATGGAGCTCAACTGTTCCCCCTGCACTGCCAAGGCCACCACTGACCCCTGTCCCCAAGGGCCACGTCCACAGGGATTTTAAATCCCTCCAGGGATGGGGATCCACCACTGCCCTGGGCAGCTGGGCCACGGATGGACAACCATTTCCAGGAAGAAATTGTTCTCAGTATCCAACCTGCCCCTCCCCTGGCACAGCCTGAGGCCATTCCCTCTCCTCCTGTCCCTGTTCCCTGGAGCAGAGCCCGACCCC
>JAWWES010000446.1:0-10936 GCA_035583135.1 Lophotriccus pileatus | reverse complement strand
GATCCAGGTGGTCTCCAGGGCTCACAGGATCCGACCCAGGTGGTCTCCAGGGCTCACAGGATCCAATCCAGGGGCTCTCCAGGGCTCCCAGGATCAGACCCAGGGCTCACAGGATCAGATCCAGGTGGTCTCCAGGGCTCACAGGATCCAATCCAGGGGCTCTCCAGGGCTCCCAGGATCAGACCCAGGGCTCTCCAGGGCTCACAGGATCCAATCCAGAGCTCTCAGGATCCGATCCAGGACTCACAGGATCAGACCCAGGGGCTCTCCAGGGCTCTCAGGATCCGATCCAGAGCTCTCCAGGGCTCCCAGGATCCAATCCAGGGCTCACAGGATCCGCACCAGCCGGCCCAGGGTCTCGGCCACCTTGATGCGCACGGCAGGCACGGGGTCCTTGAGCAGCAGGTTCAGGGCTGGGGGGGACAGAGAGGGACAGGCTGGGGGGGCAGGGCCAGGACCCCTCCCAGGGACACGGACACAGCTCCAGAACAGGAGGGAGGGACACCCCCAGCATTCCAGGGATGTGGGACCCCCCTGTGCCAGCCCAGCCCAGGGAAAACAGGCTCCTGGTGCTGTGCCTGGGACCATCCTCTGCATTTAATTGAAATTTCAATCTTAAAATTAACTTTAAACTTACTCAGGACCACCCTGTGCATATCACTTTAATTTACTCAGGATCATCCTGTGCCTTTACTTTTAATTTTAATTTACTCAGGACCATCCTGTGCATTTGATTTTAATTTAAACTTAGGACCATCCTCTGCATTTCATTTTAATTTTAATTTACTCAGGACCATCCTGTGCATTCATTTCATTTCACTGCGGCCTCTTGGGGCAAAGTTCCCCCCCCCAAAGTATTTTTGGTCCCTTTTGTCCCCAAAAAAACGGGCCAAACAGGAGGGGAGCCGAGGGGAAGAGGAGCTTTTCCTTTTTTAGAGTGGTTTTGGGGTTTTTTTTTAAGCTGCCTTGGAAGGCTCCGAAAGTTTCCGTGCGTTTTAGCAGAGACTATGAGGTCAGCGGTGACAGGGGGGGAAAAAATCCCCGAAATCCAGGAAAATGACTTAACTCCGCTCCCAAAAATGCCACCGGCCTCGAAGGGAGGGGTTTTGTGGCCTGGGGTTTGGGGACAGACCCCACTCACCCGAGATCAGCTGGTCCAGGTCCACCTGCTGGCAGTGCTCCTCCTCCACGTGCAGCACCAGGAAGCCTGAGGGAGAATTCCAGAGGCAGGGGTGGCATCAGGAGGTTGGAAAAGCCCCCCCCGAGCCCCCCCAGAACTGCCCAGGCCACCTCTGGGATGTGTCCCCAAAGTGCCACATCCACAGGGATGCTTCCCAATATTCCAAACTGAACTTCTCCTGGCACCATGAACCCAAGGAAGGGACAGGATGAGGGGTTAGGGGACCCCAAAACCTCCAAATATACCCCCCAAAATACCTCAAAACACACTCGACCCCCCTAAAACAACCAAAATCACCCCAAAACCCCCCCTGAGGACCGGTGTCACCCCCTGGTGACAAAGGCCACTGTGGGGTGACCCCAAGGGGAGGTGGCTTGGTGACCCAAGGGGGGACAGCACCAGAGACCACCTGGGGCACCCCAAAAACTCCCTCAGAACACCCCACAACCACCCCGAAGCCCCCTTTGGACCAGTGTGTGCCCGCAGGGGTGGTGTCCCCGTCCCCAGGCTGGCACTGAGGGAGGTGTTGGGTGCTCTGGCTGTTCCCAGACACCCTCCCAGCCCAGCAGGGACCCCCCAGGACCCCCGGGACAGGGGTCTCACCGATGAACATGGGGGCGGCCGCCCGGATGTCCACCCAGGGGCTCTTGAAGTAGAAGAGGTTGGTGGAGATGAGGCGGTTCAGCATCTCGGGGTAGCTCTGCATCTGAGGGGGGGGGAAACACAGGGCTCAGGGGGGGACAGGGGACACGGGGGACACGTGTGGGGGACACTCGGGGTGCACAGGACCCACAGGACAAGGAGGACACGCGGGACGTGGAGGATCCACAGGCACGCAGGGCAGCCCCCACGGCGTCCCTGTCCCCGTCCCCACAGCCCCACGGTGTCCCCTTGTCCCTGTCCCCCTCACCAGGTGCTTGCAGACGTTGTTGATGAACTCCCCGAAGTGCAGCCCCCTGTCCTGGTGCAGGTGGTTCAGGAACATGTCCCGCAGCCCCTCGCAGCCCATGCTGGGCCCGCACATCCGCAGCGCGAACTTGCAGGCCTGGGGCGGGGACAGGACGGGGTTTTTGGGGTGGCTACCAGGGCTGGCACCCCCACTGAGTGAGGGGAGGGGGTTCCCACCTTGACCACGTCGGGCTGGGGGTCCTGCAGGTGCAGCAGCAGCGTGACCAGCCCGTTGAGCACCTGCTCCAGGAACACCTCGCCCTCGGCGCCGCCGAAGCGCGAGAGGCTCCCGAAGAGCGCGATGGACGAGCGCCGCAGCTCGGGCTGCTCCTGGAGAGGGGGGGAGCGGGATGGGGGTGGGATGGGGGTGTCCCACTGCTCCCACCCTCTTATTTTTGGGTTTGAAAACCGCTTTTGATGATCCTTCACCAGAAAACAGACCCTCCCACACACCCCACCCCTCATTTTCCAGGGCTGAGAACAGGCTCTGCTGGGGGGTATAAATCCACTCCCTCCCACCTCATCACTCCCCCAATCCCATCTCTTCATCCCAAATTTCAGCCACTGACAGGGAGCACTTGGGAGGGACCAAACTCGGGATAGGGGTCTTTTGGGCCCATTTCTGGGGGGAGAAGAACAGCGTGGGGAGCTTGGAAAACTCCTGGCTGTGGCTCTGCTCGGGTCGGAGGAGCAGCAGAGACGAGACCCCCCCAAAGGCAGGGCGTGGGGAGCAGCCAAAGGGGGGCAATCCCAGTGGGATGATCCCACTGGAGGGGTTTGGGGTCGGACAGAACCTTCCAAAGGCAGGGAAGCCCCCCAGGACGGGGGACTCCGGAGCCGCTCCTTACGCTGTCGAAGAAGGGGCGGATGCGGATGGCGACGTGGAGCAGCATGGACTGGATGTCCCTCTCCTCCAGGTGATCCAGCAGCTTGGACAGGCTGGACATGGCCTCCAGGGCCACCAGGTTGTGGGGGTCGTCCTTGTCGTCCATGCCGTTGACCATGGAGGCCAGCAGGGTGGGGCCGTGCTTCCTGACCTGTGGGGACGGGACCCTGCCTGAGGGAGCTGGGGGGGCTCAGCCTGGAGGAAAGGGGGAATTCCAGGGGCACAGGAGGGTGGATCCAGGTGGGATACCGGGCTCTGCTCCCAGGGAACAAGGGGAAACAGCCTTCCCTCCTCCTCCTTCCCCCTGGAGCCCCAGCCCTGGGGGATTGACCGTCCCTGGAGATGTGGCACTTGGGGACACGGGCAGGGCTGGATGAATTCAGTGGTCTTAAAGTTCTACTCCAACCTCAACAACTCCGTGATTCCATGATCTGGGGCCTGGTGGGCCAGGAAAACCACTGGAGCAGCAGGAATGAGCGATGGGCTGGCCCACGTGTGACGCTGCTGTGTCGTGGAATCGCGGAATCACACCACAGTTTGGACTGAAGGGACCTTTGGGATCACCCAATCCCACCCCTGCCGTGGGCAGGGACACCTTCAGCTATCCCAGTTTGCTCCAACCTGGCCTTGGACACTTCCAGGGATGGAGCATCCTCTGGGAATTCCACTCTAATCCCTGCCCACCCTCCTAGGGAAGAATCCCTCCCAACACCCATCTAACCCTGCCCTCAGGCAGTGGGAAGTCATTCCCTCTTGTCCTGTCCCTCCAAAGCTCAGAGCAGGGCAGTCACTCCCACCTTCTCCGGGGACCCCGAGGCGATATTCCCGAGCCCCCGCAGCGCCAGCATCCGGACCAGGAGGCAGGAATCCTTCTGCCGCCCCGTCATCGTGTCCATCATGGTCTCCAGCAGGATCAGGTCGTTCACCACGTTGCTGTTGAGGAGCTGAAGGAGAAAACCTCTCAGCACCACCAGGGCAGGAGCCTGGGATCCGTCAGGGATCAGCCTGGGGGGCCGTTATTCCCAGGAAGAGCCTCGGCAGGCTCGGTTTGTCCCCCTGGATCCCCTCAGTCCCTCGCTCCACGTCTGGATCATCCAGAGAAAAAGGCTGGTGCTCAGCCCCAGCACCCCCAGGCAGGTGCTTGGACGGGGGGAGCCCGCAGTAATCCCTCATGGGTAAACACAGAGAGCTTGGGAAGTCTGGAAATCCAAGCCAGGAAAAAGATCAGGAAAAACCCTATGGAGGCCAAAACCTTGCCCTGAGGTCACCTGGCAGGTGTGACAGGGTGGATGATGACACTTCCCTGAGCTGTCCCCTCATCCCTGTGGATGGAGAGCCCTGAGCTGTCAATGGAGGGTTCCCTGAGCTATCCCCTCATCCCTGAGAATCCCGGGAGCCGCTCCAAACCCTTTCTCTCCCTCCCCTCGGCTCCGGCCGAGGCAGAGCCGCTGTTTTCCGCCCCTCACGGGCCCAGCCAACACTCCAAGAGCCGGGATGAGAGCCCAGGGCTGCTGGAGCAGCTGGGAATTCCAGCGGTGGCCGCTGAGCCCGGCGCCGCTGGCACGGGGGGGCCGCTTTGTGTAACCGGAGCCGCGCCGGGAGTTGGGTTTCGCTCTCCTGGATGCGGGAGCCGGGGAAGGGGGGGGGCAAAGGACTTGAGTCATCCCATTCCTGGGGTGGTACGTAAGGCTCGGGGATGGAGAGGGGGGGTCGCTGGCTCGGGCGGGACGTGCGGGGAGAGCGGAGCGGGAGGAGCGGCTCCACCTGCACCCCCAGGGATGGATCCGGGATGGATCTGGGATGGATGAGCCCCCTGCCCGCGGCTCACCTCGGCGAAGAAGGCGGTGGCCGTGACCCTCTGGCTGTCGAAGGCGCTGCTCAGGGCCGGGATCAGGTTCTTCACGATCAGGGGCAGCCGCGGCCCCGCGTGGCGAGCCATGGCCCTGCCGGGGGAACCGAGCCTGGCACGGGCGGCACCGGGATCGGGGGTGGGGAGTCCCCGAGCCCAAACATCCCCCAGGTGGTGGCACTGTCCCCTCCTGCCACCCTCCTGCCGGGTTTGGAGCGCCCCGGACGCCCTGGCAGCCGCAGGGATGGGTTTTGTTTTGGAGCATTTGGGGAGGTTTAATAAAGCGTTTTTGTAAGGGCTGGAAAATCCCAAACCGCCCACCGGGCTCCGCAGGATCCAAGAGCTATTCCAGGAGCTGGGAGGGACCGTGGAGGCCCCGGATGAACCGGGACAAGGGTCCTGTCACCCCCCTACACGGCATCACAGGGAACACGGGCAGCTGCCAGGCCTTACCTGGCGAGCAGGGCGATGCCGTCGTGGTGCCGCTCGGGGCTGGCCAGGAGCTCCCAGCCCCCGGAATCGCCCACATCCCGGACCACCTCCTCGCTGCCGCCCCGCAGCAGCATCACCTTCAGCGTCTCCACGGCACAGCTGGGGAGGGAAGGACGGCACGGCTTGGGCTGGGCTCAGCTGGGCTCAGCTGGGCTCAGCCAGGCTCAGCCTGGCTCAGTTGGGCTCAGCTAAGCTGAGTTTGGGCTGTTAGGCTCAGTTTGGCTGTTTGGCTCAGTTGGGTTCAGTTAGGCTCAGTCTGGCTCAGTTGAGCTGAGTTTGGGTCAGTTAGGCCTAGTTCGGCTGTTTAGCTCAGTTGGGCTTGGTTTGGCTCAGTCGGGTTCAGGTTGGGCTCAGTTTGACTGTTTGGCTCAGCTGGGCTCAGTTTGGCTGTTTGGCTCAGTTGGCCTCAGGCTCAGTTTGGGCTCAGTTTGACCATTTGGGTCAGTCTGGCTCAGCTGGGCTGTTTGGGTTCAGTTTGGGCTCAGTCTGGGCTCAGTCTGGCTCAGCTGGACTCAGTTTGGGCTCAGTTTGGACTCAGTCTGGCTCAGCTGGGCGCAGTCTGGACTCAGTCTGGGCTCAGTCTGGACTCAGTCTGGCTCAGCTGGGCTCAGTTTGGGTTCAGTCTGGGCTCAGTCTGGCTCAGTTTGGGCTCAGTCTGGACTCAGTCTGGCTCAGTTTGGGCTCAGTCTGGCTCAGCTGGGATCAGTTTGGGTTCAGTCTGGGCTCAGTCTGGCTCAGTTTGGGCTCAGTGTGGACTCAGTCTGGACTCAGTCTGGGTTCAGTCTAGGCTCAGTTTGGATTCAGTCTAGCTCAGCTGGGCTCAGTCCAGGCTGCCCCCCACGCACAGCCCAGCGTTCCACGCGCAGGCAGAACTCGGTGAGGCCGGAGCCGGAGCCATCCCAGCCCGGGGATTTTTTTCCCTTTTTTTTGGCGTTAATATTTTATAGGTGGTGATTATTCTGCTGGGAGCACCGAGTGGGAAACATTTGTTACCCTGTCAGAGTATCAGCGAGGGATAAACCCGAGCCGGCAGGACGGGGGGATGTGTGTGTGGATACCACCCACGGAGGACACGGAATTCAGGGAGCGAGGGGCTCAGGGATGAGGGAGGGAGTTCCTGATGGTCCAGCTTCCCAGTGGGATGTGGGATAAGGGATTGGTGGGGAGCAGGGGGGGCTGTCCCTGCTGTGGAACCCCCGGAGGGTGGGGTATCCCAGGAGCCACAGAAAGCCTGGGCTACACCCAGGACGCTGCTGGACAGTCCCAGTCTGGGATTGATGCTGGAAAATCAACCCTGCACACACAGAACCCTCCCTCCCAGGATCCTCTTTGACAGCTGGAGCATCCCTGGATTCGAGGATCTTTGGGGTTTTCCAATCGATCCTTAAGGGCCAAAGCTGAGCTCCTGCCCATGGGAAAAGCACAGGGAGCAGGGAAGGACACGAGCACAACCCAGGCTGGCTTTCCTGCTCGGCACAGCCGTGGATTGTGCACAGCACAAGAGGTCTGGGCTGCATTCCCCACGGAAAAGCCTCCAACCTTCCCTGAAAAGCCCACCCAAGGAGCCCACGGAGGGGCCAGCAGGTTCCTGATGGAGTTAATGGTGGCAAAGGGAAAAGCAGGACCAGGAAAGGGCCCAGCTCAGCTCCCCAGACGGGCAGAGAGTCCTCAGGGGAATTTAAGCATCAGGAGGTTCAAGGAATTAATTACTAATTAAGGAAAACCTGAGGCAGGAGGATTCATCCACCGTCTGCCCAGGACAATCTGGTGTCTGTAACAGTCACGGAATCCTGGAATGGTCTGGGAGGGAAGATACTTAAAGATCATCTCATTCCAATGGAAGGGACACCTTCCACATCCCAGGTGGCTCCAGCCTGGCCTTGGACACTCCCAGGGATGGGGCAGCCACAGCTCCTCTGGAATCCACAACCTCTCTGGATCCACACCTTCACTCCTCCCTTCTCTTGGGATCCTGTGGCTCTGGCCTGACCTGGCCCCGTGGGCTCTGTCCTGGCCCTGGCCCAGCTCTGTCCAGATCCCCAGTTTAACTCTTCCCAATTTAAACCTTGTGTCCTGCAGCTAAAAAACCCCAAACCCCCCAATCTACCCCTTCCCAATCCCAAACCTCATGGGCAGACCATCATCCCATTCCATCCCAGGGTGTTCTTCCTTCCAGTTCCATCCCAGTCCAGGCTGGTTTTGCACACCCAAAAAACAGTTCCTCCAGCTACATCCATACCTAAACCCCAGTTCCTGAGGTGACATCCCAGCCCAGGCTGGTTTAACACCCTAATCCCAGTTCTTCCAATTCCATCCCAGCCCAGGCTGGTTTTACACAGCCAAAAACCAGTTCCTGAGGTGACAACCCAGCCCAGGCTGGTTTAACACCCTAATCCCAGTTCTTCCAATTCCATCCCAGCCCAGGCTGGTTTTACACACCCAAAAACCAGTTCCTGAGGTGACATCCCAGCCCAGGCTGGTTTTACACACCCCAATCCCAGCCCAGGCTGGTTTTACACACCCCAATCCCAGCCCAGGCTGGTTTTACACACCCCAATCCCAGCCCAGGCCAGTTTCACACCCCCGTGGCAGGCGGGCCCAGGTAGGGCCATGTGCCCCCACCCCGTACCTGCCGGGCTGGAGGCTCCGTGGGGTCGCTCCGTGGCTCCTCCTGTCCCTGCCCTGCAGGTTTTTGGGGAGCTGCACCCCCAGGGAGCAGCTGAGGCGCAGCAGGAGGGTCCCGAAGAGCGCCGGGTACAGCCCCAGCACGGCGGCCGCCGCCTCCGGCGCAGACATGAGCTCATACAGCGCGCACGTGGCCTGGGAAAACCGGGAATTAGGGACACCTCCGCTCCGGGCCGGAGCAAATCACTCGCTCACCCTCCCCCACGGCGTGACCTTGACCTGGGGATTCCATGGGAATGGGATCTGGGTGGATTCAGAGCCGTGATTACCCGGGATACAACCGGGGGAGGGGTTAAATCAAAGTAAGGGGTGTGTGGGGGGGGTTGCTCTCGGTGCAGCCGGTTCTGTATCACCTGACTTTGCTCCCGAGGAGGAGGAGGAGGAGGAAACATTTCCAGCTGTTTTACAGCTTAGAAAGCTCCAAGTGGGGTTATTTGATTTCTTATTTTTTTTCAGAAGGGCTGAAGTGCAAACGTCCCGCAGGAACAGTCCCCTGAGGGGCCCTTCACACCTTCCCGAGCCTCCAAGGGCTCCAACAGCCACTACAAATCCATGGGGTTTTTTTTCCAGAGGCACAAGGCTCAGCCAGGGCAATGGGAAGGGGCAGGGGGTCCCTGGGGACACTCACAGCCAGGGGCAGGGGGGTGGCCACGCGCTCGGAGCCGCTGCCCAGCAGGAAGCACTTGCTCTCCTTGTAGGGGATGTCCCTGTTGACCTTCTCCAGCAGCTGCTCCAGGATCTGGGAGGTGAGGGTGGGCTCGGTGGCCAGAGACCTCCACATGGCACAGGTGTGGCTGCGGGAAAACAGGGAAGAGGGGCTGGCACCGCTGGAGTGCTGGGAAAGGCACGGAGAGCGGGACACCCACCCCAGGAGCTGGGTGGCAGCTCCAGTGACCCTCACCCAGCCCCCAGAGAACACTCCAAAACTCCCAGTTCCCCCAGGATAACAGCCTGGGAGCTGCTGGTTTGCAAGGAATGGAGCAAGGAGTAGGAAGAGGAGGAAAACTCTGCTCCAGGCTCGGCACCAACTCTCTCAGCAGCTCCCTAAAGCAGCACCGAGCAGCCCAAAATTCCCAGCTCTCCAGGGACAGCTGGAAAACCACATGAAATTAGCTCCAATCCTCCAGCTTCCAAAAGAAATCCCAGAAGGATCTGGATGCTGGAGAAAAGAGCTAAAGGGTTTTTATGGGCAACCCGCTAAAAATCAGCTCTGACCCTCCAGCACCCGAAGGAAATTCCCAGAAGGATTTGGATGCTGGAGAAAGGAGGCAAAGGATAATGTGGCAAACACCCCAAAAATCAGCTCTGACCCTCCAGCATCCAAAAGAAATCCCAGCTGGGTCTGGATACTGGCACAAGAAGCCAAGGGGGGGGAGTGCAAGAAGCCAAAGGATGAAGTGGAAACCGCCCCTCCAAAAAAATCATCTCCTCTCCCCGAGGAAAGCCCAGCAAGGAGCCCGAGGAGGGCGTGGGCAGGGCGGGGCAGGACCTGTCGAAGGGCAGGGAGCTGCCCAGGAGGCTGGAGACCACCAGGCTGGAGTGCTGGGCCGCCAGGATGTACACGGTCTGCTGCGCCGCCTTCCGCACGTGCTCCTCGTCCACCTCCTCCAGCTTCCCGTGGATGATGCTCATGATGTCGGGGATCTGGGAGGGGGAGAGGGGGATGGGATGTGCCTGGAGAGAGCCTGGAATGCGTGGTCACCACGCAGGACAGCGGTGGGATGGACTCCCACACCCCTGGGAGGTGTCCCTGCCCATGGCAGGGGGTGGCACCAAGTGGGATTGAAGGTCTATTTCAACCCAAACCAGTCTGGGATTCTGGGATTCTGGGATCCTGCCCCATCCTGCCACCCAGGAGGCTCCAGGGGATTCCCAGAAAAAAAAAAAAAGGGGGAATCCAGCAAGGACATCCTGGAATGATGAGGCTGGAAAATCCCTCAGAGCCCACCGAGCCCAACCATCCCCACAGCCCTGCCTGTGTCCCCAAGTGCCACATCCTCAGGGATGGGCAATCCCGCAGGGATGGGGATCCAGGGCCAGGCAGCCCCTTCCCAGCAGGGATTTTCCCAATATCCCAAATAAACCTCGAGCTGGGAGCAGCAAAGGAGCCATGAGGAGACCCCTCAGCGCTCCCTCCGAGCTGCAAAAGGCACGTTAAGACCAAGAGGAAGTCGAGGGCTGGCAGCGAATTCCCGGGATTAGGCCGGGATCTGGAGAGCGCTCCGGCCCCAGCTGAGCTCAGCTCGGCCCCGCCGGCTGCCAGGCTTAGCAACAGGTCGGGTTTCAGGATCTGGGCTGGACTGGGGCTGACCCAGAGGTGAGTCACGTCAGCTGGAGCCTTCCCAGCGAGGATCCTGGAGCTCCAGCGCCCGCAAATCCCGGGGAAAAGCGGGAGGGAGAAGCCGGTGTTTCCAATTACCGCGGGAGAGAGAGGGGGGAGCTCGGCCCTGGAGGTGGGATTAGACTAAAGAGCCCCCTGTGTCCAGCACCTCTAAGCTCCCCCAAAACGTTCCAGCCGGCTTTCCAGCCAGGAATGACGGGCTCCTCCGAAGGTTCCACGGGAAGCTGAGCCCTCCTGGGAGCACTGAACTCCTCAGTCCCAGTCGGAGCCAGAGCGGGGCCACGGGAGCACCGAAGGGGGGATGGAGGAGGGGAGTGGGAGTGGAGAATGAGGAAGGTCAGGAGGGACAGCCCCCAAAAAACTTTGGGAATAGCGTTCCTTTGGGAAAAAAGGTAGTGGGAATGGCTGGTATGAGCCAGGGGGAGCGGGGACAGAGGGACACAGGGATGCTCCGAGGGCTGGAGCCCCTTGACTCTGCAGCCAGGCTGGGAGAGCTGGGAATGTTCACCTGGAGAAGGGAAGGCTCCAGGGAGAGCTGAGAGCCCCTTCCAGGGC
>JAWWES010000445.1:0-10981 GCA_035583135.1 Lophotriccus pileatus | reverse complement strand
ACAGGACAAGGGGGAATGGCTTCAACCTGCCAGAGGGCAGGGTTAGATGGTATATTGGGAATAAATTCCTGGCTGGGAGGGTGGGGAGGGCCTGGCACAGGTTGCCCAGAGAAGCTGTGGCTGCCCCATCTCTGGGAGTGTCCAAGGCCAGGTTGGAGCAGCCTGGGATAATGGAAGGTGTCCCTGCCCGTGGCAAGGGGGTTAAAAATTTAAAGATCACCTTTAAATTCCCTTCCCACCCAACCCATTCCATGATTCTCTGCAGTGACCCTGCCCCATACTGCTGATCCAGGAATATCCAGCAGTTCTGGCACGTTGGTGGGTCCCAATTCCCGTGGGTTTGCGGCAGCGGGAAGCTCTGTGTCATTCAGGGTGTGGGGGTGGGAGAGGCCCAGAAACCTCTGCAGAACTGTGGAGTCAGGACTGCCACGTGCCAGACAGATGGGGGGGGAAGTTCATCTGCCTGTCTGTGTTCAGCATGCAGTCCATCCAGAACCTGGGGCTGGCAGTGATTGCCATCGCAGCTGGGATGATCCTGGACACAAGAGGATACTTGTTTCTGGAAGTGTTCTTCAGTGCTTGTGTTTGCTGTAAGTAAAAACAGATTCTGTGCATTCAGAAAGCTTTATTAGGCTTCATTTCATAATACTTCCTGTAAGCCAGGAATAACTCCTCTCTTAGAAGTTTCAGCTGGGGCAATGCTTGAAGTATCTCAAACTTAAAGTGTTTTGTGGCTTGAAGTAACTTGGTGTAATAGTTTGTGTTTCAAGAAAATGTAGTGAAAGGGTAGACAGATGATACTTTCACAGTTTATGTTTATGGTGGCTGTTTATTAATATAACTAATACATAATCCTTTCTGAATTACCAGATTTAGTGGGAATATCAAAAGCAATTAAGAGATGCTGGTGGAAAAACCTCCTCAGTTACAACTGTCATGAATATTTTAGTTGTCACTTGGTTGTAGGTTAAAGCTGTTCCTCTGTCCTTGCTGTGCAGTTACTGCCAGCTAAAACTGCTCCTTTTCTGTTCCAGTGTCACTGATAGCTGTGGTCACGCTGTATTTTGTGAATCACCTCACAGGTAAGGGTTTGCTGCTGCTTTTGGTGTTTTTTAAGCATAATTCTTGAAGTTCTCAAGGGTACCTGGGACACTTTAAACCTTGGAACTCTGTGGAGGATCCTCTGCAGGTTTTTTATATATTAGGAAAAATCTCTCTTTATTTCTTATCAAACCTGGGTGTACATGAATCTGTGAATGTAAAAACTGAAGTGTTCCCTTAGTTTGGGTCCTGACTTTGCTCAGCTCACCTGATAAAGAACATGCTGCTCTTTCTCTTTACCTCAGTTCCTGCTTTTGTAAAATCACTCCCCCGATTCCTCCAGTGCTCTCAGAACTCCTGTAGTGAGTTTTGCTATCCCAGCTACAAAACAAGAGCAGCTTGGAAGGTCTCAAGGTGCACATTTTTCCTGTTGTAGGTGGGGACCTCAACTGGTCTGCAAAGAAAAGGGAAAAACTGCAAAAAGCAGCTGCCTCTGAGTAAGTACCAAACCCAAAAGATGTCAGTGAAATGTTGAAGCTGAAGAGTTTAAGTAGATCACTGTGTGAAGTCAGTCCCTCCTGCTGTTGGCTTTGGGTGCTATTTTCTTTCTCCCCAGTCAGTAGCAGGATTTCCTATTCCTGCCTCCTGGGAAGGAACATTTAGAGGAAGTGGCAGCAATCAGGTGTCCTTTCCTGGCACTCTTCCTTGCTGTGTCCCTTTATTTCAGTGGCCTTCCAACTGAAAGGTGTTTCAAAATGTTGTCAGGACTCTCCAGTACTGAATTTTCTTGATAAAATCCTTCCTTTTTTTCAGAAAAGAAAGTTGAATAGCAGATGGCATCCCGGAGTGGGGAACACTGCTCAGCTCCATGGCAGCTTGAAGAGTGCCAGTGTTTAGTTTGCACCCTGCACGTAGTTCTGAGGAGGATTAACCACCACCTTGGGGGGGGGGGTTACAGGCAATGCCTCAGTTTTAAGCTTTGTAACCGGTTTTAACTAATGCCAAATCATCTTTTAATTGGGTTTAGAGCCTTTGCCACTGTGTTGGAGCTCTGCCTTGGTGCTCTGCTGGCCAAGACGAGCACGTTCACCTTAGGACATTTTACAACAGGCACACGTTGGTGGGGTGGAGATTTCTGCCTAAAATGGCATTTTCTGTTCTGTGATGGAGCTCACCCAGAGCTTGGAAACGGGTCACTGTTGCTTCTTTTGTCACTGTCTTAATGCAAACCACTGTGGGAAGGGTGTTTGCAGCCTGGGGTCTGGTTCTCTTTAATGCTCACATGGAAAAGGAGCTACAAATGCTCGGGTCAAATTGCCTTTTTTTTGGTAGGAGATTTAAGAATTCTGCAGGCTGCTGAGCAGTCTCTTATTGCCTTCTTGACAATTGATTCTCTTTGTATTGTAATCTTTATTTCAAGGGGGGGAAACTTGTTTGATAGCCAGTAAAAGCTGTTACAGAAGCTCACTGAGCACGTTGTAATCTATGAAAAAAAAAACCAACCAGAAGGTTTCTCTTTCTACTGAGATCTTGGAATCTAAATAAAAGGAAACTGCAGAAAACAGCCTCTCTCTTTCTTTGAGTTGGAGTTACCCAGACACATCTGAGTGTCATTTAATCTGATATCCAGATTAAAAATAGGTATTAAAAATAAACCTGCACCCACCAGGGGTTGGCACTGCCAGTGCAAATATCTTAAACCAGTTTTCTTTTCCAGAGCAGAAGAGCAGGAGAGACTCAGACGTCAGAATGAAGATGACTTGGCTAAATTACGGCCAAAAGCTGATGACTTTAGTTTAAGGAATAAATACCTCTCCAGGCTGGGAGCTCAGGTATCCATAACACAGCAGGGGGCTTAGAAGTGAGGACAGAACAAAGAGATCTTTATTTTAAGAACTTGGATGTTGTTTCTGAGAGCCAGCGAATCAACCTCTCGCTGCAATCCAGAAATAAGAGTAATTAAACCCCTAATGAGGGCAATGAACCAATGGCAGGCGAAGCAAAGAAGTTGAGGAGCAACTTGTGATCCATGATGTCTTAATTTTATTGTTTTGCAGCTCCCAGATAATTACTCTTCCTACTTATCAACCCTGGCACACAGAAGCGTGTTGAAATAGCAGCTTGTCCCTGTGGGAAAGCAGGAATGCCTTGAATTTCCTGGGACACAACCCCAGCAGAAGCAGAAGGATGCTCCTGGGCCTTGCTGCAAGACTAGAGCCTAGTTTTAAGTAGCCAGCTGAAACCCTCCCTGCAGTGTGGGTAGTGAAGGGAGCCCCTGGCTGTGGTGGGAAGCCCTGAGTTCCTGCTGCACCCTCCTGTCTGTGAGTAGCTGAGCCTGCAGCTGGGCCTGAAATGGGAACATCTGGTTTAATCTGGGACCTGAGCCTTGCTGGAGCTGGGGGGGTTGTTGAGCCTCTCAACCTTTGTTACTCCTGCAAATGCCCTGTTTCATTTTTCCTCTAGAAAAACGGGAGGAAAAACCCCCAAGGGAATATTTGGGTGGAAGCTCCACAATCCGGGGGTGCAGCTGAGGAAGGGCTAGCCCTGGGTCAGTCACAGCCATAAACCTCCTGTGGGTCCAGAACCAGGGGAAAACTGCTGTGTTTTTGAGAGGCTCTGACTAAGAACTGTGCCAGGAGTGAAATGAGAGAAGGGACTTCTGCTTTCAGGAGGAAAAGTCTCCGGTTTCACAGTGAAACTCAACCCTTTCCCATCCTTTCAGTGGAAGGCTCAGTGCTGAGCAGGGACTGCTCCAGAGTGTGTTTTGCTTGGGTTTAATTACTCATCAAGGTAATTGGAGAAGCTATTCCTCAGCTGAGCTGATCTTGCCTTAAAAAGCAGGAGTGTGTGGCTTTGTGGAGCTTGGCTGATTCCAGGGAGCCCTTGTGTGCCACACAGGAGCCTTTGGCAAATGGTTTGACCGCAGAGAAATAGTTTGATATAATAAAAATGTTACTTTATGTGTAGCATATGTATTTTTTTTTTCCTACAGCAATTTAATTAGACCCTGAAGGACTAAACCCAGGAGTATTTTGGTTGATAATTTTGGGTACTGAGGGACAATTTGGGTGTGAAGCTGCTGCCCAGGGGGAGCGGTGCTCTGAGCTGTGCTGGTTTGTGCTGCTGCTCTCTGGGCCCCCCTGAGATGTGACCAGGGTTGGTACAGGTTGCTTTGTTTCCCTGGGGACTTGGGAATTCGGGGTCTTTTTTAATAAAAGCTTGAAGTGGACACTGACACCTGTATTTTTTGGACTGTTGTTGCCTCTGGTGGTTGGTGAGACCCACATGGGCGTTTTCTGAGCAAACCCAACTCCTGCTTCCCCTGAGAGTGAAGAGTTTGAGGGAAGTGGACCTTTGAGAACCAAAGGGGAAGTTTCCCCCACTGATGGGTTGATGCATTTTTCTTGGAGAGGGGGGGAATTAATTTCTTGTCCTTCTGTTGCTCTTCATCTCCTTAATTCTGACTGTAGTTGTGGAGCTCCTCTGCTGTCAGCTGCAGGTTGGTGTTTCATGTGTGGCACAACAGCAGCCCTGGAGTTAATGTTTTACTGAGCTTTGTTTTCAGTTCCTAAATTCTGTCCCTTTGAACATCCTGCTGAAATCCTGGCGTGGACTTCTGCAAACATGGCAACTTCCCACGTGAGCTGCAAAGCCTCCCCAGGCACGATCTGGGTGTGGAAAAGGGGTTTAGCCCTCCCTGGGTAGTGATGTAAATATTTTACTCATCTTATATATCTCAAAATCTGCCTGGCTTTGGAATTGTTGTACCATGTCCTTCATAAGCTGCTGTGTGGATTCACTGGCAGCCAGTGCTGGGGAGCACTTCTGGAAGTTAGGGGAGGTGGGAGATCGAGTTGGGGGGACAGAGATGGGAAGGGACATTTATCCCAGCAGATGCTTCCATTTTCTGGGATATCTCTCACTAGAGGTCAGCACTGCAACGCTGCTGGGCAAGGAACTGGGATAAAGAGATTGGGATAAAGAGCCTTCAAGGATCCAACTGCTGACATTCTTCTGGCTCTTCCTTCCATGACCTGGCCCTGGCACAGGTTGCCCAGAGAAGCTGCCCCAGCCCTGGGAGTGTCCCAGGCCAGGTTGGAGCACCCTGGGCTGGTGGAAAGTGTACCTTCCCTTGTTTCTCGAGCTCCTTCTGTTGGCACAGTCCTGGTGGGCTCCAGGGGGATGGAGAAGCTTCTGCTGCACTGAGAGTTGACCCAGCCAGGGTCAGCATTCCCAAGCCCTCACTTCTCTTCAGCTGAACTGATTTCCAAGGTGGGTAAATTCTTGGTCTTCTGTTATTGTTTCATCAGGGGAGGGGCAGGTGGGACATCAGGAGGAATTTCTCCCTGGAAAGGGTGGTCAGGCCTTGGCAGGGGCTTCCCAGGGAGGTTTGGAGTGCCCAGCCCTGGAGGTGGCCAAGGCAGGCCTGGAGTGACACTCAGTGCTCTGGGCTGGGGACAAGGTGGGGATGGGCACAGGGTAGACTGGATAACCTTGGAGGGCTTTTCCAACCTCAATGATCCTGTAATTCTGTGGTTATTCCGTGTGTTACTGAGTGGTTCTGGGGTGCCTGGAACAGCTTTGTCTGTCCCAGCTGGAAGGAACCACTGGAGCAGATCCATCTGGGTCCTGGAGCTGGAGCTGACCTTTGGAGGAAAAATTCCTCATGCATTTAGGATTTGGGGCTGAAATCTCCTTGTGCTGCAGGCAAAAGGTGGGACCTTGCAGGAACCAGAAGGAAGGAGACAGTTCCTGTCCTGCTTCCTCTGCACAGGCAGACGCTGCTCCTCTGGTATTTTCAAAGCATCTGTGGCTCTGTAAACAAGGGGCTGCTCCTCAGATCGTTCAAGTGATGTTATTACAGTGCCTTAATTAATTGCCTTGTTTACATGTTGACAGAGCTCTGTCTGTGCAGGGGAAGCAGCTGTGAATGTCAGGAATTGAGGCTGGAGCTGCCAACCCCCAGTTCTGCTCTAGCTGGGATGGGGAGGGAACAGAACAGGCCACTCCAAGTGAAGGTGGGGGAAGGAACGGGGTGAAATGGCTCATTCAGGGCTGGGAAAATCCCAGCTATCACTTACATCCTAGTGGGAATTTGGTTAAATTGCTTAACACTGAAGACTTAAGAACTTTTAAAATAAAACCTGCTTTGTTCACAGCCCAGTGAATGTCTACAGGTGATCATTAGGTATTTTTGAATATTATTTTATAAGATAAATATCTTTGGGGCTTATTTTCTAGCACAGCAGTGGGAACAAATCAGCTTAGGGTGAGGTCTGTGGGGAAATTGTGTCCTAAAATGCCTTCCTGGTGCTTCCAGTTGGATTCTTCTGTGCCACGGGCCCTGGGATGGCCCTGCTGGAGCAGATTAAAAGTACAAGTTGACTTTTCAGCCTGTCAGGAACTCTGTTGCTCCAAAAGCTCCTAAAGCGAATTCCCCTGTCTTTTTGTCTAAAATCCCCTCAGAGCAGTTTTTAGTGAGACTAGAGGTGATATCCCAGTGTATGAGATCTGTCAGAAGTGATGGATACACATATGAGAAGCTGAGTGAAAGCTGAAGCTGTGGCGTTCCCAGGCTTCATTTAAATCCCAGAGCTCTGCATTTAGATTGATTTATTTCCATGCCAATGGATTCTGACATAAATACACTGATATATAATGTATTGACTGCCATGTCAATATTATTTTAGAGCTGACTCGAGGAAAAAGCTCCCACTGCTGGTGCTGAAATAGATCACTTTGTTCTGCTGGAGGGGAAGTCACAACAAATCCCCTCTTTCTTAAGACCGTTTGTAATGGTCCCAAAAATGAGGGACAGCAGAGGTCACCTGGCTTGGGGCATTTCAGATCCTGGAATTGCTTGGGATTTTCAGGGAAGCAGGAGGCTGAACAGGGGAAAGCACATCCTGGGGTGTGGAAATACCCTAAACTGGCATCCACATTTGGATGGAGCAGGGGAATGGCTTCCCACTGCCAGAGGGCAGGGTTAGATGGGATATTGGGAAGGAATTGCTGGCTGGGAGGGTGGGGAGGCCCTGGCACAGGTTGCCCAGAGAAGCTGTGGCTGCTCCTGGATCGCTGGAAGTGTCCAAGGCCAGGTTGGAGCAAGCTGGGATAGTGGAAGGATCCCTGGATGGAAGTGGATGAGCTGTGAGGTCCCTCCAACCCCAACCATTCCATGGTTAAGTGACCATCCTGGTCACTCCCATGGTCACCTTTTGTGACATTTCATGTCTGGGTTGTGTAAAGGTGTCAGGTGGAGACCACAATGCACAGGGAAGAATTCCTTTTCTTTCTCCTTTTCCCTGCATGTTTTCACTCTCCCTTTGTACAGGCTGCTGATACAAAGGGTTTATTCATGAGCTTAACCTAATTACTGTCCTCAGAAACAAAGCCTGGTTTACAGTGAATATCCTTTTGATATCCATCATCTGAATATTGCCTAATAAAGTTAGCAAATGGCCTCCAAATGAACCAAAAGGATTCAGTGGCTCATCCAGCACAAAAAAAAAGAAAAAAAAAAGGATCAGGGTTTTACCCAGACTGACAGAAATGCTTAAAATTCTCAGTGCATGGCTTTGCTGGGGGATTAATATGCATTTTTTCCTGTCTTGAGATGAAAAACACCGTCTGGATTTAATGCAACACTTCCAAAATTGCTGATGTGAGTCTCTGGGAAAGCTGTTTTATAAACACACTGGAGAGTTCAGCAGAGGCAAAGTTCACTTTGAGGAGCTGCAACACTTGTAATCAGGAATTGAAATGTATTCGTGTATTTGCAGGACTAAAAGGCAGGAATTGAAGCGCCTTCGTGTCTTTTCCTTGCTCGGAACAAAGGGGATGCATTTTTCATGGAAGCAAAGCTCCCTGGGGTTGAGTTGGCTCTGGGGAGATAATTAAGAGGGATCAATAAGTAGTGATGGATTGAGTTTTGGCCTGCCTGGGTCCCTGCCTGGCTCAGCTGCTGCTGCAGTCACCTCCCAGGATCTCGGGGTTGGGCTGGCACAGGGAATGGTTTTACAGAGCCATGGAATCATAGAACTGTTAAGGTTGGAAAAGATCTCACCAAGTCCAACCATCAACCAGCACCACCATGTTCACCCCCAAAACACGTCCTCAGGTGCCACATCCACGTGGGTTTTGGACACTTCCAGGCATGGGGACTCCACCACTAAGCTTTCTGTTCAGTCAGATTTCTGTGGTGTTGATTTAAATGTTGGTTCGAAAACCTGACCTAAAAACTCATTTCAGGCCTTCCTGACGCTCCTCTCAAGGCCAGTGTTCCTTGTTCTGCTCTTCCACAGGCTCCCCGGGATTTGGTCACAGCCCCAAGGCTGCCAGAGCTCAAGGAGTGTTTGGACAACACTCTGAGGGATTGTTGGGGTGTCCTGGGCAGGAGCTGGACTCACTCCTGGTGGGTCCCTTCCAGCTCAGGGTATTCTTTGACTTGTCAGATTTTGGTGCCCTCACTGCTGCCTACCTGCTTGGATCTTCCAGGTGTGTGTGAAGAAGCTTGGGACAAGTCTTTATGTTCTTCATCTTGGACTGGGATAATTGAGCTGAATCCTAACACATCCTCAGTGGAAAATGCTCTTTCCCAGGAGCCCATTGCAGCGTGTTCTGATGGCCTGGCTGCTCCTCCACAGGGCAGCTCTGAGCTGATGGTGTTCAGTGCTTCCCAGGGAAGAGCAGGAGTTCAGTTCCCTCTGAGGTGGCTCTGTGGCCTGGAAGGAGGGTCTGCATTACCGGCAGTTTGGCCTCTCTGTGCCCTAAAAGGACTCCCTCTGATTGATCTGTCCTGGCAGGTTCCCACGTGTCACTCCCACCATTCCATTCCCTGCCTGCTGAGTGCTGGATGAGGAACTGGAGCCAGCTGGAGCTTAATAGGATTTGCACCATTTTTAATGGTGACCTATGGATGTCCCATGGAATATCTGGACACACTTAATAACCTCCTGATGACACAACAGCCCCGAAGGTACGTGTTACCCCTGCTCACCAGCTGCTGTTTCTCTGCACTTGGTGGATATTTTTATAATCAGAAACTTTTTTTTTTTCTTTTTTCCTGAGCTCCAGCAGCTCTTAAATAAAAAAATCGATCCCAGGGAATTATATTGTTGAATATTAAAGTCAGTATTTATTTGCAAAGAGCCGCTTTGGGGGTGCCTAATTTGTCGAGGTTTTCTGCTCAGGCTGCAAAACGGGGCAATAAAACTCGGTGATTGATGGTTATGATCAGATTAAATGGTTTAGCTGTGGGGATCAAAGTTATAAATTCCAGCCCTCCCCAGGCTGGGATTGGCCACCAGAGATCCTGCCAAGTGCCAGCGTTTTTTAATGAGCTCGTTTATTTCCCGGCTCCAACAGAATCAACTTCTGTAGTTTATTGAAAGCGTGTTTGAAACGGCGACGTGCCAGGTGTCAAAAGGCTTGGATGTGGGCTGTGTGTGCCGGGTCAAACATCCCAGCGGGGAAAACCAGGAGTTAAAAGCAGAGAATTGGATTCCCAAGGACAGATTTGAGGAGTGTGAGGGGTGTTGTCCCCTGGCTCTGGGCTGGTGTCGTTTGTTTCTGCGGGTTTTTGGCCCTTTCGCTAAAACTGGGGGGCCTCAAATGCAGATCCCCTTGGGATGGCCCTGGGGCTGCAAAGGGAACCATTGCCTGGTTATTCATGGAAATGAAATGTTTCCATCCCCAAGTGTGGTGGAAAGACCACAGGGACACAGTTGGAGCTTGGAACAGAGCTCTGAGGTCACCGAGTTGTGCAGAAACTGATTGGATTCAAGTTTAATGGTTGGTTTTTTTCCCTGTTGGGAGACTGACCCCAGTGACTCCAGCATTTTCCCCCATTGTTCCTGAAAGGAGAGGAAACAGAGGTCTCTCTAAAGGGCAGGAGAATGGAAACACCCTGATTTTATTTGCTCTGAGCTGATAGGGCAGGGCCCGGATCTCAAAGGCACAATATTCACATAATAGGGATTTGATGAAAGGAACACTGAGGTCATTTTGTTAAGGTTGCTCTTAAGCTCTGTATCTGAAAACTCCCAGAGAATGGCTAAAATTTAGTCTGCTGTTAGTGAGGACTAAATTCTATTTCCTTCCTTGCTGTGGGAGATTTATAATTGGGGTAAAACCTGAGCTCTGAATTAATCTCCAGAGCAGAACTGTAGCATCAAAGCTCGACATTGTCTTCCTGTCCCCGGGACATTCTTTGTTAGAGAATCATTTGTTTTACTCCAAAGAGGCCCTTTTTCTTTCTCTATTAAAAAGTTGGTCTTTTTTTCCTCATGGCTGCTTTTACTCTGGGGAGATTCTGATTAAACACTCCAGTTCAAAAGCGTTTGCACAGTGGAGTCATTTTGGGAGGGAAGGAATCATTAGGGATGCTGGGGGTGTTGGGGGTTCAAAGCAGGCTCTGCTTCATTCCTCCTGCATCAGCACATTGGATGCTCTTCCCTGGCTTCAGGAGAAAAGAGGGGCACTTTCAAAGGGCAGAAATAACTGATTTAAAGTGGAATCATTTAAAGGAGCAGCTCGTTCATTCCCAGCCAGTTGGGCAGGGGATGTTTCCTTAATTTCATGGATGTGGGAAGGACGTGCCCAAAGCCCACCCTGGGTGAGTGGGGTCCCCATTTCTGCACCCTGTGGGGGTGTGCTGGCTTGGGCATTGCTGGGAGGGCAGATCAGAGCCCTGGAATCTTTGGGGTTGGAAAAGCCCTCCAAGATCATCGAGTGCAACCATTCCCAGCACTGCCAAGGCCACCACTGCCCCCTGTCCCCAAGTGCCACATCCACAGGGCTTTTCAATCCCTCCAGGGCTGGACAGCCCTTTCCATGGAGGAATTCTCCCACTATCCCACCTACCCCTCCCCTGGCACAGCTGAGGCCGTTCCCTCTCCTCCTGTCCCTGTTCCCTGGAGCAGAGCCCGACCCCCCCCGG
>JAWWES010000444.1:0-11001 GCA_035583135.1 Lophotriccus pileatus | reverse complement strand
ACTGGATGGCCTTTCAGGTCCCTTCCAACCCAAACCATTCTGGAATTCTGTGATACTTCAAGAAGTATTTTCCTTTTTTTGGTAGGCTGTGTGAGATGTCCCAGAGAAGCCACCAAGGCAGAGCGCAGCAGATCTAAGCCTGAAGGTGGTTCCCATCTCCCAGATCTTTCCCAGCTTAATTTATCACAGAAACTGTCCCTGTACAAACAGGCACCCAAATTCCCACGGTGGCAAAGCTGGGTTACACAAGCTGGTTCTCCTGAGAACATTCATGTTGTCATGAAAACCTGGACACAGCAGCACTCCCAGCAAAACATGGAGTGTGGACTGAGACTGTCACATAACAAACACAAAAACAGAGGCATTTAAACCTGTTTAACTTACAGTCATAGCAGAATAATCACAGTATTTTTAGAAGAGTGAATATGCACTAATAGAAATGGTTTCTATATGGTTTTAGCACCCTATGGCAGTTGGCTCAAGCCCCAAACCTTGTGCCATGTGGGCAGGCTCTTTGCTGATTTTAATTGGGCTCCGTGTGAAACCTGGAGTCCTCCCAGGAGCAGCTGATTGCAGGGTGAGGCCACAGGTTGGCTGGAATTCAGGGCATGTGTCTTCTCTTTGTCTGCACAGCGGCTCACACAGCCCAGTCCCAGGGCCTGGGTGTTACCAACAGGTCCATTTTCATTAAAATTAATGGAAAGGTCTCACCCAACACTTGTATCAGTGATGGGTTTCTGTTCTTGCACGGTTTATGTGCATCTCAGTGGTGTTGGGTTTTCCCCCACCAGATTCAGGGCTTTGTGATTATCATTTATCAGATGTTGAGATAACTGTCTGTAAATGTTAGCTCAATTCTCACATATCAGTTATTTAGGGATGAACAAAACCAGTCAGTTTCAGGAGTTGTTTTCCCACAGCTGCTGCAGGAAAGTGATGCTTTAGGAACAGCCCAAAGATGGGTTTGCCCCCATCCCTTCCTAGTTCGGTTGGGCACAAATACAAGGGGAGATGAACTGATTTTAAATTAGTTGTTAGGCTGCATACTAGGCATTATTGTCATGTTTTATTTGTCATTTATGGAAGGAATCCTTCCCTGTGAGGGTGGGGAGGCCCTGGCACAGGTTGCCCAGGGAAGCTGTGGCTGCCCCATCCCTGGAAGTGTCCAAGGCCAGGTTGGACAGGGCTTGGAGCAACCTGGGAATAATGGAAAGTGTCCCAGCCCATGGCAGGGGGTGGAATGAGATGATCTTCACTGTCCCTTTCAATCCAACCATTCTATTCTATGATCCATTTCCATACATAATTGAAATAGGAAAGGTACTTCACAGAATTACACACATGATATTTTAACTTCATATAGGCAGGTCCTCCTAAGACAGTAAATGTCTTTTCTTTGCTGATTCTTAGGTAAATTGATTTCCTGTTTTATGGAGAAATAAAGTGATGTGCTTTCTCCCCTCTGATGTTTCAGACACCACTAAGAGGAGTTAAAAACATCCTTTTAGTTCACAGTGTGATCCATCACCCAGCAACTGTGTCCTTGCTGGGGGGCCCTACTGTGCACCCCATGTGTGTTTCTCAAATGGCATTGTCATATTTGGGTGTGAGAAAAGGAGGATGGAAATTACAGGAGGGCAAATCAAAGGTGATAGCTTGGGGATACGAAATATTTGCTAGCAATAGCCCAGGTTGGTTTTTATTAATGGCCATTCAAAAGGTCATCAGCAGCCTTTACAAAAAAACTTATTCTTGCAGAAACCACGGCGTTAAAAGAAATTTCTGAGTGTAAAGATGAAAGGCAGACATGGTTTCTCCACTGTGCTGTGCATGACCTGCCCAGTCAGGGTGTCTCTTTAACAGACTGCCAGGAACGACCTTAATAGAGCAATAAATCAAAACAGCCACTTCCCAGGCTCTGGGGATGAATGGTCTGGCAGAATGTAGAAGTTATTTAATAACCAAAGTCCTTCCAGTCCTCGTGAGCTGTTTTAATGATTTCTCTTAGCAAGGAACCACCTATGAATGCAACAGTCTGTAAGAGCTTGTTTACAGCTCTGCTTGTGTCCGTGTAGAAGTTGAGCAAGGCCCAGGAAGAGGCACACCCAGAGAGTCCTGGAATGTCAGGATTTATCCAACTGTTTGCAGCCAGCAAGGCCAACAACACACGAGGAAGCCTCTGAAATCTGCTGTAAGCAGAGAGGAACAAATTCACTTTCTAACTTTTAAATGACATGACAAATGCCTGAAAATCAGTTTCCAGATGTGCTGTGGGATCTCCTGAAAAGTGGGAAGCTCAGCTGAACTCTACTTGGGTTTTTTTGTTTGTTTGTTTGGCGCTTTTTTTTAATGAAAAATTTATTGCATGCCATAAGTGATCAGAGAGCTCACAAAAGCTGCCCGATCAGCATGGCTTGGAAGGCTGACTCAGGTCAGTAGAAGTTTGGGAAATTCTATCCAAATATATAAGAATTAAGGATGGGGGAAAAAAAAAAAAAAAAAAAAAAAAAAAAGAAGAAACGGGAAAAAAAAAAAAAAAAAAAAAAAAAAAAAAAAAAAGAAGATACAGGAAAATAAGGAGAGACCTGGGCAGGGCAAACCTCCGTGTTTCACTTGTAGAATGAGGTTATTTTACACAGATGCTGCAGGTTACTATTGACCCCACTCAAATATATCAGCTCCTTCAGTTTCTGCAGACTGCTTTATTTAGGGGGAAAAAAACCTCTGCTGCCATGAAAACAACATTTGCTTTAAGCCCTTTAGCCTTGTGCTGTTACAACAGCTGAAGTCTGATAAAATGACATCCCCTAAACTGCTGATCACTGTCAGAGATAAACAAGATCAATTAGGGGCTACAATAGGTGTAGCCAGTCAATCCTGGAGATGTTCTGAGTGATAAAATTAAGCGAGGCTGCCAGAGGGAAATTACACAAGCCTGGCTGATTTGGCTCCAGACTTATATCTTGTGCAAGAAATACATCAGAGGTGATGCCCAGGCTGCTTCAGCCTGACTGCAGGTACAACCAGCAGCCTGCTCCCTTCCATTTAACTGAGTGATAGCCCCTGCATGCCCTTCTTTCCTGTTCTTCTAGGAAAATTGCTTACATTTACAACTGATTTCTGTAACACATCCTTACCTCAAATAGACATTAACTTCTACTTGCACTATCACATAAAATGGAAGAGAAGTTCTCCTTTTCATTTCTTCCCAATAGCTCTTTTTTTTATTATGTTTATTTCTCTTTATGGGGTTTTTAGTACTTTTTTCCCTGCCATGATTTCTCCCATTTAGGCACTACCTGAACACTTTGCAGTAATGGCTTTGTGTTGAAAGCAGAATAGAGGGGGAATTTTCCTACATGTGTCTGTCTATCACAACACCCATTTGAACAGAGCTGGAAAACACTGTCATTGTGTTTGTTACAACATCAGGCAGCCACAGGCACATTACAGTTGCCTTTTCAATCTTTAAATTGAGAAGAGGGAAATAATGTATCTCAACACAGCTATACTGCAATTACACTTGGAGGATATTGAGTCTCTTATTATCAGCAACCTATGGAATGACTGGAAGGATTGAGGCAGGAAAAAAAAAATCAATAAAATTGATGGCAGTCCTGGAGGGGTTGAACACGTGCCATGAACATATGGCCAGACACTCCTGCAGCTCCAGAACCTCCAGAGGGCAGTGGCCCGTATGTACCAGCTGTAGTAAGCTGGAGCCAAAAGGAGAGGGGCCAGGACTTGATCTCAAGGTGGAGACCCTGTGACCACAAAGCTCAGCCCTGTGGGAGCCACAACACTCCATACACCCAGCCACAGAATCCCTGAGGTTGGAAAAGCCCTCCCAGCCCATCGGGTCCACCCTGTGCCCAATCCCCACCTTGTCCCCCAGCCCAGAGCACTGAGTGCCACATCCAGTCCTTCCTTGGACACCAGGCACAAGCCCCACACAAGCAGCAGGATCAGTGGGCAGCAAATGTGCTCCCTGTTCTTCATTTTAAACAGGCCTGGCTGCTGTAGTTATTATTTTAAGCTGGTGTAGGGTTAGAGATATAATGTACACGGGGTGTTTGAACTCACATTGAAACCTTCATCACATCAAACTAATGACAAAATACCCCAGATTTGTATTTCTCTCATCTTCCCTCCCTTACAGAAACAGTGACTGTGAGCAGGGCTCTTAATTTAAAAGCCCAAGCCAAGCAGAATCCAAGGACTTGTGTTTCTTAAGAGTTACTCACCCTGAGTAGTGGAGAAACTGCTCAGCTCAGGGTGGGAGCAGCAGGGAGGGGTTTTCACCCCTGAACATGTTGCCCCAGCTCGTCCCCAAAACTGCATACACAAGAAATTAACTTTAAAATTCAGTGGATTTAGGGGTGAAAGAGAATGGGAAATGGGAAAAGGAACATCAGCACACTGAAGCTGCAGAAAAGGACGGATGGTGCAGCAGATCTGATGATGAGCTGCAGGGTCAGGAGTCTCAGAGCATCCAATACACCTCCAAAGAAGGAGTTGTTCCCTTCTTCTTTTAGAAGTAGTGCCTCCACCAATTTGTTTTTTGCAGGGCATGGAGGCAGATCCAGTCAGGATATGAGCTCAACTCTCCTCACCTGTCCATGTATGACCATGCTGAGCTACATTATTCCTGCAAATCCACCCAAGAGAGTTTTATTCTCTTAGAAGCTGTTCCTCTTGTCAGATTTATTCCATGGGAGGGAAACTGATGCTGTACTAAGAGAAAATAACCTACATTTGGAGCAGTTTTAAATAATTATGGAATTTACCAGACATGGGCAGAGGAACACCTGGTTTTCTGGTGCACTTTAAGCAAAAATTTCTGTCTGGCCACATGAGGAGGAAATTTTTAGATAAGTATTAAGGAAGAGAAGTTTCCTATCCAGCCAATGCCCAGGAGGTTTTTGTGCCTGCAGGAGTAGCAGACATGCCCTTTTTTCAGCCCTGTGTACCTTCACCCCATGTGGGGTTTAGATTCATGTGCTGTGCTACTGTTCCTTTACATCCTGATCTGTACAGATCAATCAAGTCTCTGTTTATCAGCTTTTAATTACAGCCACATCAGCCAGTCGTAAAGTTGTCAGAGTCCACCAGACCATGAGGGGAAGGCTGATTATCATAAAATCATTAACACTGGAAAACACCTCTAAGAACATTAAGCCCAACCTTTAACCCAGCACCACTAACCCATGTCCCCAGGTGCCACATCCACATGTCTTCTGAACACTTCCAGGGATGGGAACTCCACCACTGCCCTGGCAGCCTTTTCCAGTGCCTGACCACCCTTTGCAGTGAATAAATTTTCCATAATATCCAATTTAAACCTCCCCTGGCACAAGTTGAGGCCGTGTCCTCTCCTCCTGTCCCTTCTCCGTGCTGAGCCCTTGTATTTCAGTTGCAGATTCCCTGAGCAGCACCAAGACAAAAAGCACCAACGTTGCAATTATTGTGATTCTGGTTCTCAGTTTACTGACTTCCCTTCTGAGCTCTGGATTCACCTGCACCAATGCTGTCAGCAATCCCTACCAGACATTTCTGGGACCCATTGGAGTCTACACCTGGAATTCCATATGTGGTGAGTAACACATCCCATCCCATCCCATCCCATCCCATCCCATCCCATCCCATCCCATCCCATCCCATCCCATCCCATCCCGCTTCCTGTCCACCTTTGGATGAATACCTTGATTCCAAGATTAAGAAATAGATATCTGGAAAAGGAAACATTTGGAAAAGCATTTTGCTCAGTAGTTTTTAACTGTGTCTTCTGGGACACCTGAAAACTACCTTTGAAGTACTAGTAAAATTATATTTATATAACAGTATATCTGGGGAGCAGCAGTTAGACGGACCGAGCCACGGCAAACTTTATTTCCTTCTCTAAAAATAACACTTTCACAGACCAAAGCAAGTTTTAACATTCCCTAAGCATAAAAAATTAAAAAAAAAGGTAGAGACACTGAGTCATTAGAGCCTGAACCCTGACAAAGGGCTCCCTGAAGGTGCAACCCCAGGTTCACCCAGTTGGCTGCTCCCAACACACCCTTCTGCCCTCCTGGTCGTGCACTGGCAGTGACTCCAGCTCTCACACTCAATTTGTCTCAAGAGGATTATCTGTTCCTCTAATAATAGGCTTGCACTTGAATAATTTCCTTTTAAGACATCTGATTACAGGGTGCTTCAACAAGAGCATTTTACCCTTCAAAAGCTCTTCAGGTCTGAAGATGGGAGGGAGGTCTGTCCCCAGCAGCATTATCATCATCAAAATCAGACCTCGGTGGAAAGGGAATTGTAAAGATAAATTTAGTTTTAATCATAGCAAGCACAGGTGGGGGTATGAAACTCCCTTCTTTTTTAACACATCATATAAAGATAGATGCAGAAACAGCTGTGAAATGCAGTAAGAAAAGTGAACAAAGGCCCAACTCAGACAATCACTCACTTCTGAGACAAGCAGATCATTGCCTCATCACATGAGGAGGCTGTTCCTTTCCTGAGCACCCTGAACCTGCAAGCTCTGAGCTGAAATGAGAGGACCATGGACTTGCCAAAATAAATATTGGTGAGAAAATAAACCCCCCATGCTGGCTGAGGGTTGTGGTTCCCTTTTACAGCCCTGTGAGTGCTGTGACCTGGAAGCCTATTTTGCTGTGGGTGTATTTTTATGAACACTCACACATCATTTGATGTGGGAGGTTGTCTTGGAAGTTCCTAATTCTCTTATCAAATGGCCTGAAAGTCCTCCTGAAAAAAAAACCTGAACCTGTTTCAGCCTGAACTTCTGTTGGATGATGTACCTGGAGGAATGGAAGGGAACTATTTCCACCAGTGTTCAGAGATTGCACAATGAAAGCAGGGATGTAAAAATATGGTTTAGCTAAATGTCAAAGTCACTGAACTCCTTTTACACTTGGAAGGCTGTAAGAAATAGATACAGATAGAAGAAGACATTGAATTTTGGCTCATAACAGAGTCATCAAATAATTTGAGGTGGAGAGAACATGAGGTCTCTAAATTTAAGCTCTTGAGCAAAGGTGGGCCAACCCTGAACCCAGACCAGGTTTTATCCAGCTGTGATACTGCCCACCCCATGGATTTGGGGTCATATCAGATAGACAATCTATGAACAGATTATACTCATCAGCACTAAATTCAGTGAAAAAAAAAAGGTAAATTAATCCAGTACTTTTAGAAGATGGTATCATTGTCTATTTCAAAACGCCTGGCAGATATTATGAGGTGGGACAAAAATCCTATAAATGCCCTAAAAATTCACTAATGGAAAATATTTTGTCCCAGTGCAGGCATTTAACCAGTTTAAGTAGACTCTTTACCAGCAGCCATATAAATATCACCTCTAAGGTTTGTATTTCTGTCTTCTAGGAATCCTCATACTTATAGCCATGATACTTTTCCCTGTGAACATCGAAGCACACAGCCTGTCTGAAGAACTGGCCAATGGATGTTCCACCTCTCTGCAGAGTCACATCAGTTCTAAGCACAGTTATGGATATTCCTACTGGATCATGCTGCTCATCCTCCTCCTGAACATTGCTTCTCTCATCACCATATATTTCTATGACCATGCAAGATATTCTAAGAAAAAAGAGCAGGAAAGACCCATTGAAAATGCACCAAAAGATGTCATTCTGTTTTAAGGACACCACAGAAAAGAGGGGGCAGAAGGAAAATGACTATTTAATGTGGACAAGTAATTTCCATTCAAACTGAACTGTGTGTGCAGTTTCAATTGACAAATTGGTTTGAAGACACGATGGTCTGTTTTGGTTTTAGCTGCCTTCTGGTTCACCCTTGGGGTCTGAACAGGAAGATCAAAGACAGTGTTTTAGCTGTGTATGTGATTTGGGATCTCAAGGGGCAGGAATATCCCTTGGGTCGATGAGAAATGGTCACTAAGGTGTTGGTGCTCCATTTTGTCCTTTCTCTACTTAAGGGTCTTCTCCTGCAGGTCCCTGTGGAACTGCCCAGGTGACCACAGGTTGCTGGAGAGGCTCCTGTCCATGGGCAGGAGTGTGAGAACTTGTGGACAAAGCCCACAGAAGACAGTGGTGAATTCTCCATCCCTGGAGGGATTTAAAAGCCGTGTGGATGTGGCATTTGGGGACATGGGTTAGTGGTGGCCTTGGTAGGGCTGGGGGAATGGTTGGAAGGCTTTTCCAACCTGAACAATTCTATAATTCTGTGGCAGCACAGGAGTCTAATATCAACAAGTTTTGAATGTGTAGAAACATTAAAAAAAATCCTGTTTCTGGCTATTTATAGACCTTTGATTCCTGCCAAGAGCAACGGGCAAAGCCACACCTTGGACACACTTTGTCCCCTCAGCTACACATGACCCAGGCTGTCACCTTGCCCTGACAAAACATCCCAACAAGGGGGTTTCTTGCTGATGATTTACAGCCAGGACCATCCCCATGCCTGGTTTAATTAGTATTCAATGTGCACATAAAGACACACAACTATAGAACTGCACAGAAGTGAGGGGAGAGTGAGCAGATGAAAGTGACCTTGGGACAGATGCTTGGAGCATGTGTCCCAGGAGAAGTTCACTGCAAAACTGGCCAGCACCTTCTGCTCCTTTGCCCCTCACCTCTTCAGCCAGGAGAGCTGGTTTTGTTCCTTTAAAAAGGAAAAAAAGGCTCATTTCCCTTCACGTTATGGTTTTCACAGCCGTGCTCGGTATCTGTCCTGTCACACCAGAGGTGCTCACGGAGATAAAAAAAGCATTTTGAAGAGGGGATGAGAAGACACAAGGGGTGACTTCTCGCTATTTATCTCCAGAAATAAAGTTTTAAGATGAAAGCACACAGCACTTCGTGCAGCTGTGCTCTATCCAGGGAATCAAAGCAAAGGGGGATTTTCCATCCTGCTTGTGCACTTGGCTGAAAGGGTGATGAAGGCAGAAAGGGGGGGGAAAAATTAGAAATAAAAGAGGGTTTCTAAGACTCGAGGTCAGCAAAGCCAGGCACGTTACCTGCTCTGCAGTGCTGACAGAGCCCTGCCTGTGAGAGCTGTGAGCACTGCAGTGAAACAGTTGGGTGCTGCAGCGGCAAAAAGCCAGACACTTGCCAGTTTTGCTTTGGCTGCAAAAATGTTCACAGGGTTTCAGTGTCCAGCTGTCGCTGCTGGGCCAACCCAGCACCCACCTCCCAGCACACTCACACTCCGAGCAGCCCTCATGGAGAAATCAAAGTCCTAACGCTGGAGAAGCAAAAATTCCTGCTCTGGAAAGCGGTGGTGTGCCACTGCCTGGGAATTTCTGATGCACTGAGGCACTGATACCTATGCAAGAGCTGAAAAAGCAAAATAAATCCTGCTTTTGTGTGCCTGCTGGAAGCACTTGGCTCTCTGTTTGCCTGCAGATATTTGCAGCTGTGAGGTGTGTGGGGGGGAAGACGTGGCACTGGAAAGTCACTGGGTAAAAAGAACTCCCCTGCTTTGATGTGAACCACAGATCAAAGTCACCAAAACCACTAAAAAATTCTAATTTAAATAGGAGTTGAAGTTGTCAGTGACTAACAAGGCTGCCTTGAGATCCTCTGTCTGAATGTTTTACTTCAAATTAGGGACGGGATTTCCCTTCTCAAGCTCAAAACGATCCTCTCAGCCCTGTGCCACCCCCTTTCTGCCTCCTGCCGGGGTGTCAGCGCGGCAGATGCTGCTGATAGAGATGGAGAAGGAGGGGTGGAAGGGGGGATGAGGCCGAGGAAGACGAGAGAGAGCTCCCCGTGGTGCCCCCGGCAGGGTCTGCACATCCCTGCACGGCTGAACTCACCCAACCTCGGCTGGGGGAAGCAGGAGGCACGTGGGGAGAAGGGAACGCACAGAACCGTCACCAGCTTTTCACCCTGCATTTCCCTAAAACGCCCCGACAGCCCTGCAAAGCCTCAGCACAGCCTGTGTGCAGGGTGGGGGGTATAATTTATAGGTCACCCACAGAGAGCTGCGGATTCCACATCCCTGGAAGTGTCCAAGGCCAGGTTGGACGGGGCTTGGAGCAAGCTGGGCGAGTGGAAGGTGTCCCTGCCCACGGCAGGGGGTGGAACGGGATGGGCTTTGAGGGCGCTTCCAACCAAATTTATGCAGAAAGACCCTAAAAGTTTTATAAGTAATAAATATGAACTGATATATAAGAAATTCCCTGCTTTGAACAACCTGGGATAGTGGAAGGTGTCCCTGACCAGGGCACGGGGTGGAACTGGATGGGCTTTAAGGTCCCTTTTAGCCCAAACCATTCTGGGATTTTATGAAACATTTGCCTGGTTCATCCTGGTTTCAGGCTCTCCTCCCTTTCACCCAGCACCCAAACCTGCCTCAGGGCTGCATGGGGAATATTTATTTTTAATTCTCTGTAGTAGAAATCATTACTGTGTTGGCGATCCTGTGCTTGATTTAGAACATTGATTGTTAATTCTGGCAGTTCTCCTACCAGCTGAGATTTTTAAATAGCAGGAGCTGGATGACTCTTTAGCAGAATTGCTCCTGGGGGACAGGGATTGGTTTTATTGACTGAGTCTCTTTGCCTGTGGGTAACAGCAAAGCTGCACTGGCTCTTTTTTTCTGTAATTGTGAAGTTAAGCAGCCTCTGCTGTGCTGTCAAGTAGCTGTGCCTACATCACAAATTATTGCATTTGCCTGCTGTGAGGTTTGCAATGTGTCTTATTAAATGTTTTCAGCTGCTGCTAAACATTAAGGTGACTGATAATTTACTGGGTATTGAGGATATTCTGTGGTTTCAAAGGAAAAGCTGCCTTTATTCTGCATTTCTACTGTTTCTGCATTTGGTGTAACTTTTATCCGGTGTGAAACTTTTAGAGTGAACCATAAAGGTAACATAGATCTTGCATAAAAAGAAACACAGAATGGTTTTGTCTGGAAGGGACCTCAAAACTCATCCAGTTCCACCCCCTGCCATGGGCAGGGACACCTTCCACCAGCCCAGGTTGCTCCAAGCCCCGTCCA
>JAWWES010000443.1:0-11018 GCA_035583135.1 Lophotriccus pileatus | reverse complement strand
TCTGGGGGAAGAACCTTTCCCTGAGATCCACCCTGAGCCTGCCCTGACACAGCTCCAGCCATTCCCTGGGGGCTGTTAATGCTGCAGCTTCTCATGGGCTGGAGCCACGTGGGATCACCCAGTGTGGAGCTGTCCCCAACTCCCTCCTGACCCTGTGCCTGCTGATCACGGGTGTCCTGGACACCAGAAACCACTGACCTGCTCTTTGGAAGGACCAGAAGGGAACCCCAGTGTGCCCATCCCCTGCTGCTCTGAGCTGATGCTGCTGCTCATGCAAAGACAGAAAGTCAAATCACCTGAAAATGTTGTTGAGACCTGAAAAGAACCAGAGACTCATTAACTTGCAGATTTCCCCACTCAGACTCTGCTCCCACCTTCTGGGTCTCCAAATGTGCAAGTGTTGCTGTAATAAATTCTGATTCTCTAAGGTTAAATTTTTAATAAGGCAGTTAATGTATGTTATTTAAACAATGATTATTAAATCATGTTTGAGGTTTACAATAGAATGGGTGATTATCTTCTCCAGAGCAGTTCTAACAATGCAGCACCTTCTTGTCTCCACTGATCCTTTGGTATTTGTTTAACCTGTAATAACATTCCTATTGGAGCCCTTTAAATGGATGGAACTCAGGGTATCACAGCAGATTTCGAGGAGACCAGCTCTGGCTGGTCTGAGCTTTTTCCATGATGCTTTGAGCCGTCTTTGATGTCAACAGGACTTGTCCCAAAGCTCTTGAGCTGCACCAGAGTCAATTCATCAGCTGCAGAGGGCTGTGCTCAGGCTCAGGACCTGTTAAAGTCAGGCCCAAGGCAATGGAATCAACAACCAGGAACTCGTCACCAGCTGCAGGACTGTGCTGGAATCTAAGAATCTAAATATTTTGATGTAGCTTTGGTGATGGATCCTCGTCCAGAGACATCCCTGAGGGTGCAGCGCTGAGGCAGGAGAGGGAAGCAGTGGCAGAGCCCTTTTTCCATGGCATAGAGTGCATATATTTTCCCCTGCCCCGCTTGTTTGTCCTGTGGTGACCCCCTCAGAAGCTGTCAGTGAAACATGACAGCTTAAACGTGCTGATGTGGTGGTTTTTCCCCCCACAATAGCATCTCTTTGCTGGGTGATTTGTTACAGAGGTTTCATTATGAGATCACTAAACCCCAGGGAATGTGTTAATGTGGTTCCCCCTGTAATCCAGTGTAATATCATTGGAGAGAATTGCATTTTTGTCTACAATTGAGGGAGCAAACAGGAGCTCCTTCTTTCTCACTGTTAATATCCATCACTGAATTAATACTTCCCTGCCTATAATCCTGGATAAATGTCCCACAATGTGCATGATGGATGCAGGCACAGCCCCATTTGCTATGAACAATGGGAGGGGGGGTTGGGATCCTTCATATACTCACTTTGAAGAGTTGGGGCTGCTGTAAGAATCTCAGTCAGCTCTGAGATGAGCTCTGAGCCAACAACACCAAGGGTGGGGGTTTGATCCCCAAATGGGCCATTTGCTTGAGGTTTGGACTCAGTGATCCTGGTGGGTCCCTTCCAGCTTGGATATTCTGGGATTGTGTGAGTTCCCTCTCATTTGCTGAGCACTTGTAACTCTCAACACAATGTTTTTCTGGCTATCAAGAAGTTTTTGGGGGCCTTTCTCTGTATAAACAAGCCTTTGGGAGCCGAGCAGTGCCGTGGCTCGTTTCTGACCTCACCCAGGTTTGGTGAAGCCACTGATGCTTTGCTGTCCAGGAAAAGACCTGGATCTTCAGCCATGTCACCCAAGGACATGTGTTCTCCTCCTGCAGCCTGCTGTGTGTTAAATTTGGGATATTCTCCCACTCCTGTTGCTGTTCCCAGGGGTGGGAACTCAGCCCTCCCTGAGCTCTGAGCAGCAGCTCGAGTGCCATCGATCGCTGGGAGCTGTGAGAGGGAGCACAGGCAGCCTCTGGCCATAACTACTGAGCTTCTCAGCTGGAAAACACCCAAGAAAGACTAAAAGGTTTCTTGAGCACCTTTTTTTTTCGGTCCCAGAATTTCCCCTCCTCCTTCCTGAACTGCTTTATGTCTCCCCAATGCAAATCCTATCAATCCACCGACTGTCCAAACCAACACTGGGAATGTTCTTCTGTATTGATTCAGCCCTGCTGCTGTAACAACTCCAGCCATTTATCAGCTGTGATCAGGGGAAGACTTCGCTGTGTCCTTGCTCTAAGAAAGCAGAAACATGTTTTAAACTCCCCATATTCTGTGGGAAAACCAGCCTGAGCTGCAAGCCAGAGCTGTTCACTTGGCAGATGGACTCGTGGCTGCACTGCAGCGTTTGAAACGTCTTCCAACTCCCCAGATTGCCTCCTGTTGGCTGCTGGGCTCCCACTTAGATGCCTGGGGACCAAAAGATGGGGAATTTGATATTTAAGGCTTGCTGAGCAGAAACAAACCTGCATAAATCTAATTAGCAACAGGCAGAAGTCTCCAGAAATTGCAGGGAGGTTGTTTACTGAAAGCTGCTCTTCTTCAAGGTGGAAAATGAAAAGGTAGGTCAGGAAAACAGGAGAGCTTGGGTGTGTGGCTTCTAATTTTTCTAATGTTTCACCGTATTTTAAGGGAAAGCCTGGAATTCTGCAAATCTGGGAAGAGGGAAGGGCAAAGCCTTCCTGGTGCAACCTCAGGTGAGACCTGGAGACAACCCAGGTTGGTTGCAGAGGTTAAATGTGTCACCTCCTGACACGAGGGGGGGAGGAAAATAAGTGTAGCTGTTTTAGACACGTTGAAATAGCAGCAAAACTTTCCTGAGTGGTGTTTTTTTTTTTACTTGTTTAGTTTCTTTGCCTCTCACACTGAAGTCTCTGGAAAGGTTAAACCAGAGCACTTCCCTCGATCCCGGGATCCTCTGGGAAGTTCCAGCTGTGCAGGCTGGGGATGCACAGAGCAGCCTGGAATCGAGAAGAAAAAATTAATGAGAACTGAGAATATTTGGGATTGAAAATCCCAGCACAGGCAGGTCTGTGAGCTGCAATTAATTGTGTGTCCCTGGCCAAGCTGCCACTGCAATGGGAATTATTCTGCTCCAAGTTATAACTTGCCTGTTAAGCTTTCCAAGCTTTGCCACTGGCTGAGCCCCCTCAGCTGCCCCAAACTCTCCTGCCATAGGATTTATTATCAGGCAGAATCCCCATTTTCCCATGTTTCCATCCTCAGTTCTGTGCCTTCCACAGTCAGGCAGATCACACATGGTCCTGCTTGGCCAGAAGGAAGTTTCCTCCTTGGAGAGCACTAAGTGTATCCAAACAAAACATGGAATGAGGTCATTTGGAACATTCTATAAAAGGTGCTGAGTGATTTTCAGAATGGTGGGAATTCCACTGGAGAGCTGGGAATCTCTTTGTGGATGGGGCATCCTTCCCTTTGCAGTGCTCGGCTGGGCTGTGACGTACCAATGGTAACGAGCTCCCAGGAGAATTAACTGGAACAAAAGCTAGGGAGAAGGACATTCCTGAATTGTGAAAAAGGCTCTGTCATCAGGGCAGATAATTCACAAGTTAAAGGCTCTTTTCCATGCCGAGATCTCCAGCAGATTTTAATTTCAAGCTCCGTGTCAAGTGTCAGATGTTCAGATGCATCAGAGCTGGGGGGTCTCGGCAGCCTCAGCAAAGGTCAGGGGGTTCATTCCTTATTTTAATTACAGCAAATAGAAGTACAGGGTAATTCAGTGGGAGTCAGGATCACAGAATGACAGAAAAGTTTGGGTTGGAAGGGAACTTAAATATCTCGTTCCACCCCCTGCCATGGGCAGGGACATCTTCCACCAGCCCAGGTTGCTCCAACCTGGCCTTGGACACTTCCAGGGATCCAGGGGCAGCCACAGCTTCTCTGCCCAACCTGTGCCAGGGCCTGCCCACCCTCCTAGCCAGGAATTCCTTCCCCATATCCCATCTAAACCCACTTTTTTTCAGTGTGAAGCCATTCCCTGTGTCCTCCATCCCTTGCAAACAGTCTCTCTCCATCTTCTCTGTAGCTCCTTCAGGTCCTGGAAGGCCACAATGAGGTCACCCCGAAGTTCCTCTTCCCCAGGCTGAACAATCCCAGTTCTCCCAGCCTTTCCTCCCAGGATGTCACAGCACAAGCTGATGTCCCTTTCTCCTGGTGCAGCCCTGGCAGTGCCAGTTGGGTGCTGAGCTGGGCAGGTCTCCCTGCTGTGCCTTGGGGGTGTCTCTGCTTCACGACCCCTCAGAGAGGCCGTCAAAGGACGGAGGACTCTTTGTTTCAGCAAGAAAAAAAAGGTGGCATTTTTCCCATGGCAGATTAACCCCAGTGATTTTTGTATTTGGCAAATTACACGAGAGTCGATTTAAGGAGGAGAGTTTCTGCATCTTTGTCATGTCACCGTATGAATATTGATGCTGTTCCCCCGCAGAAGCCTCTGGATGCAAAATGCACTTTGCTTCTGCAGACTGGAGCAGCCTCACTGTGCTTGTTTCTCTCCAAATGACATGACATTTTAAGGGAAGAAAATTCACACTCTGAGCAGTGCCATGAACTGAAAAAAAAATAATGAATTATTATAAGATACCCCAAGGGACAGTTTTGTTGCACCTTCCATCCTCTTCTCAGGACTAGCCACAAAAATCCTCGATTTGAGGCCAGTTCTCTGTGATGTCTTTTGAGTTTTAGTCCCTTTCTAAAAAGTCTTGCCAGGACTTATGCAAACATCTGGGCTTCCTCAAAGACCCAGCAGGAGTTGTGCTGGTTAGATTGGACAATTCAATCTTATTTGAGCTCTCTCATCTTTATCCATCTTTGCTCTCAGTCCCCTGCTTTGCATCCAACCAGGGAGGAAAGGGAAGAGTGCAAAGCCCTGTCCTGTGATGGGAAGAAATTCAGGAGGTACATCAGGATTTGCTTTGGAGAAGGGTTGGGAAAAACCCTTCTGTTGCTAATAAATGTGTCTGGATCCATTTGATTAATCCTCAGAATCCCTCTGCCTTCTGAGAATCCTTGTCCTGCTGCTGCTTTTACTTGGCTCAGACATTTCATGAGGCTGAGAGAGGAGCACGAGAGGAAGAAGATAACCACTGCCAGCAGTGAGTGAGATGTGCAGGCAAGGAGAAGGTGTTTTATTTTCCTCCATCCTGTCAGAAATGATTGCCTTTCCTCGGATCAATCCAAGCATACTTCATAACCTGCACAGAGGAGCTGCTTGGATTTATTTTCTTGCCTTGCCTGTTCAAGCCTGTTATTAATCCCCTCGTCAGTTCAACTCACTGGAAGAAAACAGACCTTCCTAAAGAGTTCTTAGGCTGCAAATAAATGCCTCATTAAGTTGAAGATATTAACCTGAAACCAGTAGTTATGTCAAGTAGACTAATGAAAGCCATTATGGGAACACACATTGAACCTGCTGGAGCTCAGGTGGAGGTTTGGTCTCCCTTCTTGGAGCGAGGGAGAGGTGAGGAAGGGGGAGCAGGGCCCAGCAATGCCTTCTGCATGTGTTATTTCCCCCTGGTGTGGCAGAAACCCGGGCAGAGATTTGCTGGAAGGAGATTTGAGGCACCACGAGAACGTCCCCCAGACACTGAGAGCTACACAGGCTCTGTTGGGTGGGAGGGGACAATCACCTTGTCATTTGTGAAGGCACTTTTGCTGGTTTTGCCCTTCCTAAAGCACATCATGATCCTTACAAAGGGTATTTCCCACCAACACAAACAGATTCTTGCATTACACTCCCCACGGGCTCCATTTTGGCTGCTTTTCTGCCAGGAAATACAGGGGAGAAATCCAGAGTTCTCCTGGAGCTCCAGGGCTCTCCAGAGCTCAGCAGTGGGGAGTGCAGAGGCCTCTCCTCGGGCTGTGGGTGGTGTGGAGCAGAAAAGCTCCTGTCCCTTGTGCCTGGGACACTTGCTCTTGAGAGAACTTGCCCGTGCCTCAGTTTCTCTCAGTGTCTGGGGTGCTCAGGATGGGACTGAATCTGTTCCAGGCCACCCTGAGCAACCTGGGCTAGTAGAAGGTGTCCCTGGCCTGGAACTGGATGAGCTTTGAGGCCCCTTCCAACCCAAACCATTCCAGGATTCTATGCACCACTCAGTGGAGGGACTGGGAACTCACTGGAAATACTCAGATTTACCAGTTCAAAAGGCTTCCTGGGGACTGGTCCTGTGCAAGGCCAGGGGTTGGACTTGGTGATGATCCTTGTGAGACCTTTCCAACTCAGCATATTCCGGGATTCTCTGGTTGTTCTGCTTCTGGGAATGTCTCTCTTGACATGGATTTGCTCCCACAGGTGGGAAGAGCTAAATGCCTTAAGCACAGCTAGGAATGCTTTTAGGAGTTCAAGGAGCAAAGACAAATCCCAGAGGTCAGGGGGCATCTCCCATGTCCTTGGCTACAACCCTGAATGATTTAGGAAGGCAGTTTGAGGGCAGGGCAAAGAGCCCGGGGTGAGCTGGTGCACACAGGAATGTGCCTCCCCTGGAGCTGGTGTTCCACATTAACATTCCAGGCCATTCCTCCAGCCCATCTTCCCTCCCCGACACCCAGCACTGCTCTGAACCCAACATCTGATTGGAATGCAGCTCAGAAACCCGCGTGTAATTCACCCAAATCAAGAGACAAGTAGCCAGGAGGGGAGGGAAGAGAATGACAGCAACAGTCTCATACTAACGAGATATTGTCCTTAGAGGTATTTAATTGAAGGCTTCTCCAAAATACGCTTGAAACTTAATGCATTAACGAGCTGCACACGGGAAAAACGCAGAGCTGGGAGCTGGTGCAAGGACATGGAACATTTAAACTGCGAGGTGTGAATGACAATCTTCACTTTCCCTCCGTGGCAGAGGGGGGTGACCCCGTAAATTACCAGTGCAGTGGGTTCTGACACGCTCTTAACGAGGTCCCTAAAAAGAAGCAAGTGGCCACGAGGCACTTCGTGCTGCCTCCGAGGGATTCAGGCTCTGATCATCCCTCTGCAGGGCTTGTCTTGCGCTCACAACGACTCATTAACATGCTTTGCTCTTCCAAGTCCCCACGGGAGCAAATCGACTGAGCCACTTGTCTGAACAAGCTCCTGGCATTC
Organism: Lophotriccus pileatus; assembly: GCA_035583135.1. NCBI lineage: Eukaryota > Metazoa > Chordata > Aves > Passeriformes > Tyrannidae > Lophotriccus > Lophotriccus pileatus. The sequence goes on along the minus strand of JAWWES010000443.1, from coordinate 3,954 downwards.
CAGAGGGATCTGGGGGATTGGACAGGGATGGTGCCACACGTGCCTGGCTCAGCCTGGGGTCACCCGCCTGCCACCCCCGGCTCCTCAGCACTGCCCTGGCTCACCCAGGAGCTGGGAGGGAACCACAGAGCTGGGACAGCCTGGCCTGAAGTCAAGGACAAACTGGTGTTGGTTTATTGGCTGGGTCTCCCAGCAGTGGGCCAGAAAGCCAAGCCTGCTGCTTCCACAGTGGGGATTTTCCCTCTGGAAAATAGGTGGAGGGGGCTGAGCAGAAAGGCTGGGAGGGTTTGGGGCAGATGGTGGGGCTCAGACTGACCCAGCTGTAGGGGCAGAGGAACCTCCTGTGCCATCCCTGTTGCCAAGTGGGAGCTTTCCCTCTCAGCACGGAGCAGGCAGACCCACCCAGGTCCCCAGACACCCCTTGGAGGAAAACAGGTTTTCATCCCACTTGAGGCATCTCCCACTGCCAGAAAGCCCCAGAGCAGCCGCTCCAGCAGCCAGAGGTGGTGGCAGAAGGAATGTCCAGGAGTTTTTTTGGCTGCCTCTCCTTCCACCTTGGTCCCAAACCAGCCTTTCCCTGAGCTGTGGAACGGGCAGAGGGACCTGCTGGAGCTCCTGAAGTGGCAGAACGTGACTTTATTACACATTTGAGTTACACAACTCCTCTGTAGTTTTGGCTTTCATCCCACCAGGGTTTAATTTGCCCCTCTCTCTCCCGTGATTAGCCCTTTAGTCATTGCTAATATATCTAATTTCCACAGGCTCTAGGTGATGTGTTTTAAAAAGAAAAAAAAAAAGAAAAAAAAAATTGATCCTTCCATGCAAAATATCCTTTTGAGAGAAGAAATAACTATCTCCAAGGCCTAACTGAATTACATTCTTATCAACAGAAGGGAAATAATCCACTTGAAACATGAAATCCAAGCAGAATGAAAAGCCTTTGCAGGAAGAAGGACTCAGTGTGAGCCGTATGGAGAAATACATTTTTCTTGGAACCATTTCCTCTCTCAGTGTGTAATGAAGTTTCTCAATTGCTCCCCCTTCCAATGGAATAAAAGGGAAATAATCCCTCTCCTTGCAGAAGTCCTGAGAAGGGAGTGCAGGCCGTTTGGAGCTCGGCAGGAGCACCTTGGCCAGATGTTGAGGAGATTTCTGCTCTCTTTTGGGGCACAACAGTTGCATTTGACGACTTGTGCCTCGGGGTTTAATTAATTCTCATTATCTGGACTTTCAGGCGCAGCTCCACTGATCCCCTCAGCCAGGATGTTCTCCAAACACCGCCTTTCTCCAGGGCTTTGCTTCTCCCTGGGAATCAAGGAGGCCTGGAGGAAGAAGGGAGTTTATAAATAAAAGCCACGGCCCCCGTGGATTCCCCTCTGGGCAGGTTAATTCAGGGTTCTGATTAAAGACTCTCCTTTCTGTCTCTTCCTCTCCCTCTCCTGCTAAAGACAATCTTTTATCCTCTGTAATGGAGCTATTGAGTCCTGTCAGGTTGAATCAGTGGGATGAGTCTCCTCAGAGCAAAGGCAGAGGGAAGGTTAGTCCGGTGAAGGACTCAGTGCTGGGCAGAACCTCCAGCCCTTCCTCAAAACCAGCCTTAATTCCACCCTCTGCATCCTTGTGCTCCCCCAGGGAAGTCACCTGCCCATGCAGTTTTTGGGTTTCATTATTATCTTATTATTTTTATTGTTCTTTTATTCTGTAAGATTTTATTCCTTCATTGGGCATTATTTTATAATTTTTATTTATTTGATGTTTTATGATGTATTCTGTTATCTAATAATATTTTACTGCTGTCTTTGATATTATTTTCATTTTATTATGTCTACATTACCTTTGGGTTTATTTATTATTATTTTATTGGGTTATTATTATTTTATCGTTTTATTATTTTTAATATTTTTAATTATTTATTGCTACCCAGAGGAGAATGCAGAGCTCTTTGTGACACAGAGTGAAGGTATAAACCACCTCTAAATGCCCAATTAGAGCAGGAATTACACATTTTTGCTCTCCAGGAGGAGACCTGGAGCCTCTCTGAGCCCAGGCAGCAGATTTGGAATTAACAGCAACTCCCAGACTTTATTATGCCCAGAACAAACAAACTAAATTCCCAGACAAATGAAGCTAATTAAACACGCTGCTATAAAAATTAAAGCTTGCCTTGGTTGTTTAAGGATATTTTTGGTGAGTCATGGGGTTGGTTTGTTTTTGGGGTTTTTTTTGTAGCTTTGTTTTTGTTTTGCTTCGGATTTTTTTGGTCGTTTTGTTCTTTTTTTCAGGACTGCAGCAAATCTAAACACAGATTTGCAAAGTGCTGCTGTTTGTTCAGGCTGCAGAGCTGGCCTGGCTTTTGGTGCCTCAGATGTTGTCACAGGGCTTTTAAAATGCTCTCCTAATGGTGGAATCGTGGAATGGTTTGAGTTGGGAGGGACTTTAAAGACCCTCTTGTGGTGTTTGGGGTCCCTCTGGCCAAACAGCCACACTGAATTCTGGGGCTGCTCCTCCCCCAGGAAGGGGAAGATGAATCTGATTTATTGAGACCCTTGCAGGGGCCAGCAAGGAAATGAAAGCTGCTCAGGTGGATAAAGTCGTATAAAGAACAAAAGGGCAAATTGGAAAGTCCTTTGGAACAAAAAGATTAACAGTTTCTGGCTGGAAAACAACAAGTGGTGACTTGAAGGTGATAAACTTTTCCTCCCAATGTGGAGATGTGTTGATGTGGCTCCTTTCCTGTGAAGGTTCTCAGAATGACAGATCTCTGCTTCTCTAGGGAAGAGGGGTTGGAAGGGACCTTAAAAACCATCTTGTCCCACCCCAAACCCCCTGCCATGGGCAGGGACACCTTCCACTAATCCAGGTTGCTCCAAGCTGGCCTTGGTCCCTTCCAGGGATCCAGGGGCAGCCACAGCTTCTCTGCAGATCCCGGGATGTGAATGCTCAGGATTCCATGGCCAGCTGCAGTTCCCAAGAGCTTTATTGCAACCAAAGTGGTGCTGAAGGCCCTTGGGGTTGCTGGAGGATCCTCCCCACACCAGCCCCATTAGACCCTCACGAGAGAGGGGGGGGTTTGCAAACCAGCCCAGCACTTCAGTGTGTGTGCAATGCACATCCAGTGCTGAGCTCTGCTCCCTGGAAAAGCCACGGGACACTGGGAACAGCAATGCAGGGAAACAGCCTGTCAGGGAAATCAGAACAGATCTCCCAGAAACAAGGAATGGCTGCCTTGTCTTTCCTCACACGTACAATAAATAAACAGGGAGCACGCAGGGAGATGTTGGAAAGCTGTGAACCCATTAGCTGTGATGTTATTAATGGCATTCCTGACAGATGCCTCTGGGCAGCAAGGAAACATGGCTAAGGGCATTCAGCACTTCAGGAGTTGGACATATTTAGGCCATTTAAAACAATCTATTCTGGCACATCTGCTGCAGATGGTCCAGTAGAGAAGGCATTTGTTTGGCAGGCTGGAAGTTTTGTTTTTAGTCTCTTAATTTCGTGATACATGACCTTGGGTTAGTCCTCAGGGTGGTTCTGCAGTGCTGAATTGGGGAGAAAGATGTTTACCAGCACTTATTGACTCTTCAAGATCTGTCATCGAGATATTGTTAATGAATGTCACTGTGATCACTTCAACCCACTGCCTGGGTCTGGTTTGTGCAATTCTGCCTGTGGAGACTGGAGCTGACAAGGAATTAGACACTGAAGATGTTCAGGCTGACTCAGGGCTCTTTGCACCGTGCTCTCTTCTGTAATTTGGCTCATGCCTGAAGGCATGACTAAAATCCCTGGACAGCAACGAGCTAATCCAGCCATGCTGGGGACAGAAACTGAGCCCAGCAGTGTTTTCAAAAGGCTGGTGGGCTTTTAGCATCCAGGAGCAGGGACAGCCCCCAGGGAATGGCTGGAGCTGTGTCAGGGCAGGCTCAGGGTGGATCTCAGGGAAAGGTTCTT